>SNQJ01S0015205.1:50901-70019 GCA_010110895.2 Picea sitchensis
TTAGTAGTTCCAAAACAATATCATCAACATAAATTTAAATTAATAAAATATTGCCTTGAGTTTCGTTGATGTAGAGGTTGTTGTTTGCACTTCCTTTCCATAGTTCATAGGGAGTTTTGTCATTGTTGTTCCTGAGCATTAATCTATTTTGAATGTGAAATGAAGTATGCATTGCATGTGTCCAAAAAACATCTGGCAATTTGGAATCCATTAGCATTGTTCGAGCCATTTCCCATGTAATTATCATCCATTATGATAATGTTCCTTTGTATCTGAACCACTCTCTGAACCAATTTATGAATCCATGATCTCGTCCACTATTATATATATGTCCAAACATACTAAGTGTTCTTACAAATCCATCTCTATCCATATTGTCCAAGACTCTACTTGCACAATTGCCCATAATGATAAGCCATTTATCACTATACTATCATGAAGTCTTGATTAATCTATCAAACTGTACTTCTCCTAACTGATTTCTCTGAAAATATCTTCTCGAACTCTGCAATCTGCTCGAAGGATGGTTCTTTGGTCTGTCACATCTGTCGCATAGACTCCTCCTGTCTAATATTCATATTACTTGGGAGTCTCTAAGATGGATGGATCAGAACAATCCCTGCTCTGATGTGTATTCATCATCATCTTCATTGGTATATTCATCATCATCTTCATTGGTAGATTCATTATCTCTTTGAGCTCTAACTTATTTCTTTCTGTCTATGGATTCATCTTTCACTACAATGCCTAAAAATACAATCTCTTGAACATGTTCCTTATTTACATGTCCTTCCTTTCTTTCAGTTGTTTTCCAAACCTTTCTGTATCTGACATATTTCTTTTTCTCTATAGAATTTTCTTCATCTCGTTTTATTGCCAATCTTGCGATCTCTAGTACCTGGTATTTGTTCACCTATTCTTCCTGTTTTCTTATCCATACTTTCTTATATCTAATATCAGTATTCTCATTCATGGAAGTATCGATCATGCTTCTACAATCACTGGCTATGTGTCCATAGTTATGACAATTGTAACACTCAATGTTACGTGCGACCACATAGGCACCTGTTTCTTGAACATTTCTTTTATAATCCCTGCAATATGCAACCTTATGTCCAAAGTTAGTACAATAAAAACAATGACCATAAAATAGATTTGCATACCTGGGAGTGAGTGATCTTCTTTGTGGCGTAGTCCTTCTGAATTTTTTCCTTAACTGATCATGATCATGATTGAAGCTTCTTTGTGGCTTGAACATGGATGGTCTTCTTGAAGATGTATCTTCAATAGTTTTCTTAGATTCTGGTTGACCATGATTCCTTCCTTTGAGTACTTCTGCATAACTCTTTCTGTTTTCTTCATTCTTCTTTTCTAGAAACCTAGAGTGCTTCTCTTCATTCTCTACAACTGATGTGGATGTTTCTGTCTCTTCAACGTTCTTGTTGAGCTTGACAGTTTTACTTCTCAATGTGACAACTTCTTCTTCAAGCTTCTCAACCTCTTCTTATTTCTTCATTATCTGAGACTTCATAACTTGTTCTATTCTTTTCGCTTCTTCAAGATGAATTTTTAATGTGATTATTTCTTCTTCAAGTCCTTTCTCTTCTTGACCAAAATATGCCTCAAGCTGGTTTAGATCATTAGTTCTTTCCTTAATATGATCTGTCAATATCTTCTCTGTCATTTCTGCTTCTTCCTTCTGTGCTGCTATGTTGGTTTCCAAACACTGCTTTTTATATTCAAGATTTTCTTCCATCTTTCTACTTCTTCTATATGAGTTCTTAAGTTATCGATGACATGTTGGGATTCTTAAAAAACATGAACACTTTCCTTTTGTTTCATCAATTCTTTCTTGAGTGAATTATTTTCTTCTCTTAGTTCATCTAAAGCACTTATCAATTCTTCTTCATAATTTTCTTCCTTTTCAATTAGTTTTTTTTGTCTCATTTCCTCCATGGCATTCTATTTCAAGATGTCCATGTTTTTCACAATTAAAACAAAACAAAATACCTTTGGTGATTATGTACTCTTCATCTTTTGAACCTTCTTTACATGGTGAACATAATTCTTCTTGATTTGCATCTGCATCTTCTTTGACATTTTCTGAATCTGTGATGGGTGAAGAATACATGGCATGTAACTTATCCCAAAGTTCTTTTGCTGATGAAAATTTACCAACCTTTTCTCTTATCGGATTAGGTAATCCTTCCCAAATGAAATCCATTGCTATTTTGTTATTCTTCCTCAATTCTTTCTTGGTTGTAGTCTTTGCCCTTAATAAACTATCATATCCTGTAAAAACTGATATCCAAATATAATGTCCTTGTTCCCGTAAAAATAATTCTGTCCTTATGCTCCACATATCATACTTAAAACCATTCTAACCATTAAACATTGGTACTCCATTCTCAAAATAATCCATGATCTCCTTCCATTGGTTAAACTGTTTCCTGAAGGAACCGGCTCTGATACCAATTGTTGGATTACTAAGAGGGGGGGTGAATCAGTAATAGAGAAATTTAATCTTTTTAAACCATATAATACAAGTGTTATATAAATGTAACATTATCATCCAAAAACTATAGAGTAAATAAGCAATGAACAAATGAACAATCATACACATACAAAGTACACCAGTGTTTTACATGGAAACCCAAAGAGGGAGAAAACCACAAAATTCTTTTTCTTATATGTTTTGAAGAATTACATTCATTGGAAGCACCAACTTCCTTTGTTTTCCATCTGCAACTAGAAGGAGGCTCCAACCCCCTAGTTTCTCAGGATACAACCTAAGGGAATCTCCAACTCCCCAATTCTCTGGCTACAACTAGAAGGAGGCTACAACCCCCTATGTTCTCTGGATACAACCGAAAGGTGGCTACATCCACCTATCCTTGCCCCATCCAATCGCCTTGACATATAAGTATAATGATGGAATCACTGTCACACTAACACTATGAGATATACTATTGTAAACCTGTACCAATCAACTTGTAATCAACGTATACCATAAACAAGTGCATCAACCATGCACCAACCTATACAAAACCTGTACCATGAACAAGTGCATCAACCATGCACCAAACCTGTACAAAACCTGTAAAATGAACAAGTGCATCAACCATGCACCAAACCTATACAAAACCTGTACCATGAACAAGTGCATCAACCATGCACCAAACCTGTACAAATAACCTGTCACAACAACATGTCCAAACAACCTATCACAACAACCTATCTCATCAATATTATCAACCAAATCAAATCTACTCACCAAGATCAATCACCAAGATAACTCTCAAACATGTGCATCAACCAACCATAACACAACAACTCATAATCATCACCAAGATCAATATGTTCTTCTAATAATATACCAATACAAGTATGCTACATCATCCATAAACCATGTGCCAACAATACTAACAAGTGCCTCCAACCATGTACCAAGTATGTACCAATCATGTATCAACTAGTCATCCACTATGACTCATCAATATGTACCAACATCATCAACTATACACCTCATGTATGGGTCAACTCATCAACTACTTGTCTCAACCATGTACCCAACATGTACCTTAACAAAAAGACCTCATCAATTTCACCATCCAAATAAGATTTGTAAATATGTAATAGACCTGGTGTATATGATCACATACCTGCAAACCTTCCTTAACTTGCATAATAAGAGACTAGCATTTTCATCAACCTTTTCTTTAGTCTCACATTACTGGTTTGGGATTAATCAACAACCCTAACTTGAAATAATGATAACTATGTATTTGTAATGAATAAAGATATGAAAATAGTACACAATGTTCTTTAGTTTGCTTTATGAAATTCCTCTAGCTTTCACTACTTGGAACCTCTCGGAAAAGGAGTTATAACAAAAATGACATACCTAGTTGAATTCTGGTTTATTCTACAGACGACCTTGTAGAGTGTGCCCCACGCAGAATATTTGTTGAATGGATCTGAAGTTGTTACAAAACATACTACATATTGTACTCTAACCAACACATTTGGTCTTACTAAATTTTGATTTGTTATGAATAATTTATGACATTTTTACCTGAAACACTTGTTTTAGACTCGTTTCAGGACTAGCCACAAACCCTATTTTCCATGGAGTGTAAATCCAAAAATACAACGACCCATAAGCTTAAATGTTTACCACAGATACTTGGATATGTTTCCTCAATGGCCTATCAATTTCACGGTCTAAATCATTCTAGAAAAAACGTTATTGCGAAAATGGTGAGATGACCTGTAAATAACATACCTTAGAAAGCATCATTAAAAGAATTTATCCTCCCTTGAATTCCGGCCTTCTTTTCTTCACCTTCTCTCTGAAATTCAGCTTATATATCCTTTTGTTACCTCAGTCACCTATATATATTCAATATTCTCAAGTGTGATATAAAATGAGAGAGCCTTGCCTCTTATTTATACTCTCCAAATATCTTCCTTAGAAGCATCTTCTAGGTCACTTAACCCATTTCTAGGTCACTTAACCTATTTCTGGGTCATTTAACCCATTTCTAGGTCACTTAAACTATGTCTAAGTCACTTAACCCATTTATAGGTCACTTAACCTATTTTCCTCATTTTTAGAGTTAACCACTTTAAATAATTATAAAGTTCTCCATTACTTTATCATTTAAATATTCCTCCTTGACTTTGTCACCTCACTTTATCATTTAAATAATCTTCTTTGATTTTGTCACTTAATTTTATTATTTAAATAATCCTTCTTGACTTTGTCACTTTACTTTATCATTTAAATAATAATTTATTCTTTGCAATCTCTTTGACTTCTTTGACCTTTTGGGGCTTCAAGCCAACATATGAGGGTCCTCCAACTTCGTAAGGCCANTTGTTACCTCAGTCACCTATATATATTCAATATTCTCAAGTGTGATATAAAATGAGAGAGCCTTGCCTCTTATTTATACTCTCCAAATATCTTCCTTAGAAGCATCTTCTAGGTCACTTAACCCATTTCTAGGTCACTTAACCTATTTCTGGGTCATTTAACCCATTTCTAGGTCACTTAAACTATGTCTAAGTCACTTAACCCATTTATAGGTCACTTAACCTATTTTCCTCATTTTTAGAGTTAACCACTTTAAATAATTATAAAGTTCTCCATTACTTTATCATTTAAATATTCCTCCTTGACTTTGTCACCTCACTTTATCATTTAAATAATCTTCTTTGATTTTGTCACTTAATTTTATTATTTAAATAATCCTTCTTGACTTTGTCACTTTACTTTATCATTTAAATAATAATTTATTCTTTGCAATCTCTTTGACTTCTTTGACCTTTTGGGGCTTCAAGCCAACATATGAGGGTCCTCCAACTTCGTAAGGCCATAACTCTCTAACCGTGAGGAGTTATGTGACGTTCCACATACCACCATAAATGGAATGAAATTTACTATCCATATAGAATAGTCATGCCTTCAAATATATAAAAATGCATTCCATTATCCATCAAACAAACTTGGGTCCATTACCCAAACCTGGGTTCTCCAACTTCTCATGGCCATAACTCTCTAACCGTGAGGAGTTATGTGACGTTGCACATACCAAAAGAAATGGAATGACATGTAATATCCATATAGAATATTATTACCTTCAAATATATTAAAACTCATACCATTATACATGAAACAAACTTGGGTCCATTACCCAAACCTTTGTGCTACCAGACTTTCTCCAAGGGTTGACATCAATCAATAAGCGTTGACATTAATATACAATATCACTCTCCAATATTTGAAATCAATGAAAACCAACAATCCATACCAACTATCCATCAACCTAATCCAACTGTCTGACACATGGCACATACACTCTCCAAAAAATGATTTTTGAAGAGGAAGCTTCAACAGTATTTTGGTAAATTATGCAAAAGGAAGGGCCAATGTCTTGTATGCATAGATAAGGAATTTTGGACTATAACAGATTCCCCCTAATGTGTGAGGTCATAAGAGCAACTTGATGGATGAAATACATCACAAAATCTTTACCAGTGGGAAGGCACAGAGTTGAGTGAGCCCAAGATGAGTGTTCGTGAGCGTGCCATCTACAAAACAATGATAATCTCTCTGAGGCAGGCATACCCATGCTTGGGATGAAATAAGCATGGATTCCAATCGAGTACATTGTAGATCCATGTCATATATGACTACTAAAAAAAATATAAATGTTTATATAAAGTGTAACCGCAAACAATACACAATGGATCTACATCTCAAAATCATTTGAATATATACAAGTACAATATGATATGCATCTTCAAGAAGCATTGATGCATGCAGATAGAGATGAGGACTTCATAGCTCGAGAAACAACTTCAAGATCTTCAAAATCTTTGGTAGGAGTAAAATATGAGTGTAAAACTCACTACCCTAAGGTCTTGGACATGCTATCGGGGAAAGACTAGAGGATCTCGATCATCAGGCACAAAACTTTATTGATTTTGAATCCGAACTTGACTGGACTCTCAGGATGGCTAGCTCAACAAAGTCAAGAGATAAACTACAGAATGTCCAACTCAGGTTGGATAAAACTTCCCTTGGAAAAAAGCACGACAAAATGATGATACCTAGGCAACATGTATTTGGCATAAGTCTGTGATACATGAGGCATCACAAACTCTCCATATGTTTGGAAGAGTAACCAAATGGAGGAGGACACAACTTAGTGTAACAATAACATCTTTCTAAGGTCATTATAGATCCCAATTCTTGGCAAAAAAACATAAGGATGTGCTTTGTCCAAGGGAGACTATCTTGTTGTCGAAAAAAAAATGCATATCTTGTCCCCTCTTTCTGGAATATTTGATTTTTTTGTCTTTTTCAAATTTTTAACGAGCTTGAAAAAGAATAAAAGAATGCTATGTTACAAGGGAGGAACGAGTGTCACGAGAAAGCAAACTCATTCCAAGCACATGGAACATACTGATGCTCAGTGCAAGGAGACATGTGCAGGATAAGGACACTCGAAAAAATTCCTACATGGGTAAAGGTGTTAGATCGTGAGGGAAAAAGTGTTGCAAGGCTTGCATTTAAGGAATGCTTTGAATGGTCATTTAATAGCAACATGAATCTGGCATTAGGCCAAAGACATAAGGATGAGACATGCAATGTGATTTAGTATAACACAACAAGACTCCTTCCATGTGGAGTTTTACGAGCCTAGAGAAGGTAAGACCGGTGGTTTTTCATGTTTAGAGAGTCTGAAAAACACTAAAACAAGACTCCACTATGTTAATTTTTCGTAATTAGTCCAGTCGTTTCAAAAAAGGGGAAAAATTATACCAAAAGGACACCTCTTCAAAACCATTTTAACAAGTGTGACCGAGACAAGATCACTCAGCTATCTTTTCAATTTTAAGAAGTTTAAAAAGAGCTTCACTATGGACTCTGTTGGCATAGGGGCAGACCCGAGGCTCACTCCAAGAGCACACCAAAAAGCCCAAGCTTATGGCCCTTTCGACAGCACCTGTGAAGAAGATGCAATCTCACCCAAAGCAGCTATGAGGGGGTTGTAGGAAAAAGATGTCTACAACCAGGAGAATATCAAGTGGATCTAGTAGAACAACAACACAATATGCACCTTTCACTTATCAAGCTAGATCTATATTGCGTAGTTATAGATCTAATCTAACACAGCAATGCAAATAACAAGATAACAACAACAGATATCAAAGGATCAATCACACATACACAATGCAAGATATACGTGGTTCACCCTCTCTCTAGGGCTACGTCCACAGAACTAGGCTTATGATTTATTAAGGTAAAGCATATAGTTCTTGTCTGCGCTCTCAGCTAGAAAATATTCTTTCTTCTCTCTCTTTCTCTCCCCTTTCCTGCACACCCAGCTACAGGACTTGATCTTCGCACATAGATGCAGATCTTACAATACCAGAAGGCTCTCTCTCTCAGCACTTCTCTCTCTCAACACAGTAATCTTTCACACAACAATAGAACTAGATCAACAACAATATCGTACCAATACTCAATGAACAACCCAACCTAGGTCCTCTTGAACTTTATTTATACATTACAATCCCTCACCAAAAGCCTTAGGCCGAAACCTAGGTGCCAAAACCCTAGGTCAACTTGACCCTCTTTTTCTAGGCTTCTCCAGCCTGTCTTTCCTTCCTTCTCACGCGGTGCTCCAAAGCATCCAATGGTGGATTTTTATACTTTATGAGTTTTCCTCGATCCATATTCCTTGTTGGTCTATCATCGTCGATCTCCTCATCCAACGGCTTGATTTTCCTCACTTCACTCCATCTTTTCTGCTCTTTTTCTCACTTCGACCCAGTCATAGTCACTATGTCTCCCACGAAGCTCACTTTTTACCTTTTCTTCCTTGTACTTCTCTTCCTTCCATAACCAAGGGCCAAAAGGCCCCCAACACTCACCTATGACTCATCTCAAGGAACTTCAGATCTGATTCCTCTGTTTTGCTTCGATGTGGACTGCGTAGTGCAACCCTTGCTTTCTGCTTTATGCCTCCTTTCCCTCCTTGTGAAGACTATATTTTCTGTGTCTGGTGCCTAGTTTCAACTGCACCTGGTAACTAGACCCTTTTCCTCATGCTTTTACTTAGAGCTATGAGGTAGCTGGTTGTCATAGTACAACTTTAGCTGACACCTATTCACCAATCCTTCCTTCCACTCTCCATTCAACATCTTCAGCTGCATAGATCCTCCTTCTGTAACATAGGTGATCTCATATGGTCCAAGAAAATGTGTTTTGAACTTCCCAGGGTGTTTTATAAACTTATTGTCATATACCAACACTAAGTCACCTTGCTTGAATGCCTTCTTCTTGATGTGCCTGTCATGGTAGGCCTTCTCTCTTTCCTTCTGAACTTTCTTATGGAACTCGACAATGAATCTGTCTTCTTCCAGTTCAACCAACTGTGCAAGTCTCTCGCAAACATCACCAGTGTCATCCATGTCTGTAAACGCAACAATCCTTAATCTTGGTACCAAATATTCCATCAGGACAACAACTTCAAGACCATAAACCAACTTGAAATGGGTCTGAATTGTTAATTTCTTGCAAGTGGTTCTATAGGCCCATAGTACTACAGGTACTCTTATATCCCAATCATCCCTATTCACACTACAAATTTTTGTCAATGTTGTCTCCAAGATTTTGTTGAATGCTTCAACTGTCCCGTTTTCTTGTGGATGGTAAGGTGTACTCTTCTGATGGTGGATTGCAAATTATTCGGTCAGGGCTTCAACTATCTTATTGATGAAGTGTGTGCCTTGATCACTCATAAGGATCTTGGGGCATCCAAATATAGTTATTATGTCATCAAATATAAAATGCACAACTGTAGTTGCACTATAGTCCTTGACTGCTCTGGATTTGACCCATCTGGTTAAGTATTCTGTCACAATAATAATGTACCTTGCTCCTATGCACTTTCTTGGTGGGTTTATGGGTCCCATGAAGTCAAAGGCCCACTTTTCAAATGCTTGTAGGTTCATCTGCGGTGCTAATGGGATTTCATCTCTTCGGGATGGTTTTCCAATTCTCTGGCATACATCACATGCTCTGGCATAATCTTTAGCATCTTTGTGTAAGGTAGGCCACCAAAGGCCAGCTCGCAGAACCTTTTGTGTAGTTTCTTTCCCTAAATAATGTCCTCCTATGATTCCTTCATGAGCTTATGTGAGGATCAGTGGGAAATCTGTCTCCATAACACATCTTCTTATTATCTCATCAGGTCCCATCTTGTATAGATGACCAACAATCAGTGAAAATTCTGCAGCACGCACCACTAGTTGTTTCTTCTGGGGAATTTTATACTCACTTGGTGCCATTCCTGTTGACAGGAATTGGATGATGTCTGCGAAGTGGTCATCAATATTTATAATGGAGAGAAGTTGTGTATCCAACAGTGTATCCTCTAAGCTGGTGGGTTCTTCGCCGTCTTCCAACCTCGACAAGTGGTCAGGGCCCTTGTTCATTCTTCTTGGTTTAACTATGATTTCAAAATCATATTATTGAAACAACATAAGCCATCTTTAGATTCTCCCCCCCAACACTGGCTTGTTGACTATGTACTTCAGTGTGGAGTGATCTATGAACATTTTAAAGTGTCCTCCCAACAAGTAGTGGCAGAATTTTTGCAGCACATACACCATGGTTAATCCTTCTCTCTCTCTAGTGGTGTAGTTAATCTTAGTTGTAGATAGCTTCCTGCTAGCGAAAGCTAACGGGTGGTTGATCTCCCCTTCTCCTGGTTCTGCAAGTACTTCTCCCAGTGCAATAGAAGACACATCGACATGCACATGAAACTCCTTGTTCTAGTCTGGAAAAACCAGAATGGGCGCAGTGACCATATTTTGTTTCAATGTGTCGAAGCTCTACTGGCATTCATCTTTCCAGCCAAACTGACAGTCCTTCTTCAATAGCTTCTCCATCGGTGTTGTGATTTGGACATAGCCTTTAATACATTTCCTGTAATATCTAGTATGTCTTGGCACAGTGCATAGTTGTTTGACTGAAGTGGGTGGTGGCAAATCAACTATAATTGCAATCTTTGATGGATCAACCAACAATCCCTGCTTGCATACAATATGGCCTAATAGTATTCCAAATGGTGAGAAGAAGATGCACTTCTTCATATTTAAAGAAATTTGACACTACCTGCATTTATCCAACACTAGCCTTAGACATTCAATATGGTTTTTCAACAAACTAAACACAGTCCAGTCATCAAAATATGCTTCTAAAAATTTATGTAGAAATTCTTTGAACGCTTCGACCACCACCCTAGAAAAGATGGTTGGGGCATTCTTCAGTTCGAATGGAATTACTGTATATTGGTAGGATCCCCATTCTATAGAAAACATGGTCTTGTGGCGACCCTCCTTGGCAATTCGGATCTGATGGTATCCTGAAAATCCGTCTGTAAAAGAATATACCTCCTGGCCTCCCATGTTGTCTAATACTTCGTCAGTGAATGGTGTAGGGAAAGGGTCATGTAGATAGGCATCATTCAAATTACTAAGGTCTACGTATATCCTGATTTCTCTTGTCTTCTTGTCTTGTACCGCCATAGGACTGATCCAATCTGACTCTTCGACAGGCTCTATAATCCATGCTTCCAGCATTCTGTCAATCTCGATCTTAACTTTTTCCTTGTATTTCGGGTTTAATATATAGGTTCTTTGCTTGATTGCCTTTGCATATGGTTTCAGAGGTATTCTCATCTCTCCCATAGGTCCTTTGAGACCCTTCATATCAATGAAATTGGTTGGAAACAAGTCTTGATATTCGTGCAACAACTATGTAATCTTATCAATGGTAGCAGCATCCTAGTAATATCCGACATTGGCAAGCTTCGGTGTCTCCTCTATTCCAATGTTGAAATTTTTGATCTTGATTGGCTGACCAATAAATGGTAGCTCAACTCTTGGTCCTTCCACATCTCTTTGGCCTCCTGTCTCAGTGATGTTTACCTTCCTGGGATCATCATCTTCGTCGACATTGATGTTGTAGCAACTCTACAATTTTTGGAGAGGCGCAGTCCATTCACCCTATTCGTGTTCCATAGGGAGGCTAGATGCCTCTTCGAATACCTTTAGTCTCACAATATGTAATGCTTGGTCTACTGAAGGATATTCACTTTCAAATAGAAAGGTGGTTACAAAATTTTGAATCATACCTTCCCAATCTACAGTGACGAGGACAACTCCGCTTGAAGGTACCAGTTGATAGGGGTCCTGTCCAGCATGTTAATGAATCTGTGCACCCATTGTTCTCAAGGGATGTCACTCCAGGCCTCTTTGCAGCTTCGCACATGGTTATTTGGATAGCTTCGACCTATGTAGCTTACTTCGCATCCTTTTACTTGTGCTGAGAACCGCGTTGTCATAAAAGTTCGACATTGTGTCTAGTCTGTAATATTTCTTTTATGTGTTCCCCACCATCTTGTTGGTGTGGCTTTCATGGCCTGATCCATTTCCAAAATTCTTTGTTGTGTTGGTACACTTGTTTCAAAATCCAATAGGAAGGTTTCTAAAGGGTTCGACCCATCAAATGTAGGTAAGTTACTCACTGTTCTGTCGATCCAGCGAACTTCTCTGGTTAATCTAGCACATCTTCTGGTAGATACTTCATACATATGGTTCTGCCAGTTCTCTAGCACTTCTTATGAATCTGATGAACATGCATTGTCACTTCGCCAGCTCATATTCCCATCAGCCGTAGGGTTGATGTAATCCTGTTGTCTGGTTGTTAGTTGATAGATGTTTTCCAGTTCGTATGTGTGGTCTTCTTCTCTGATAGGCTTTGTGTATCAAGGACCCTCATCTGGATCTAAAGGTACAATGACCTGAATTCCATCTCTTTCAAATGTCATACACCTTTTCTTTAGATCAAAAACAGTAGAAATTTTGAAGGCCCAATCGATTCCTAACAATGCAGGGTAAGGGTAGTTGTCATTAACAATTTCAATTACCTCAAAATCTGCAAAGGTTCTAACTTCATTGATGTCCACAAGGACATGTTCCAACCATCCAAATGGGTTGACAGCTTGCTAATTGGCCATGCGAAGCCTGTTAGGGGAATAGATTAGATTCGGTTTTCCCATTAGTGCCCAAGTTTTCTTCATCATGACATTGACCTTCGACCCTAAGTCGAGGACCACATAGTCTATATCATACTCTCCTATTTGAGCATTCAAGTGAAATTCTTTATTTGTTCTTCTATTCTTACCAATTTGGTGTACTTCCCTATTCAGTAAGGGGTTTATCTTCCCTAGCTCATACTTTTTAACCAGATATTGCATTTCTTGTATAGCTTTCCCATCTTTAAGAAGTTCTATAAACATATATAAGAAACTAAAAAGTTTATTTACCTCTTTTCCCTCTTCGGGCGAGGTAGACTGATCAAATGCATGAGGCATTCCATATTCTCTTATTTCTGGTTGTGTTTTTGAAGAATACCCTTGATCTGCTTTGAATTCTTGCCTTGCTTCTTCAAAGATTTGCATTTCTTTCTTCGCATCAAAAGCTTGAGTCCTCTCCGCAACTTTCTTGATACCTGAGTCTTTTGCGATCTTTCCTTGGGTCATTCTATCCTCTCCTGTAACAAAACCTCCTCGAGTAACAACAATGAATCTAGGGTCTGCTCCGCGAGGTTCAACATATATTAGTTGTACTTGTGGGTTTTGCTGAGGTCCTCGTCTTTCCTGAAGCTTCACTAGCAGTACAGGGCAGTCCTCAATGACATGCTTGAAGGAGTTACAATAACTACAAGTGGTACAAGGGTTCTGACAGTCCCTTTCTAGATCTTCTGGCTGCGCACAATTATAGAAAATTATTTGTCCTCAGCCTCCAGCCCATACCTCTTCCTCGTCCTCGTCCTCTGAATCCACCATGAGGATTGAAGTTTCCTCTTCCTGGAGAGTTATACTGTGCATTGTTTCCTTCTTGGTGTACTTCACCTTGGATCTTGTATATGTCTCTTGATATCTCATGCATGAGATCATAAGCTCTTAAATCTTTGTCATCATGCCCTACTGACTTACAGAATGTGCAATACAAGTTTGTGGGTGTCTGGACGTATTTCTGCATGTAATAGCACTCACCAGGGCGATGTCAATTTCTGCATACTTCGCACCAGCCTAATGTGACTTTCTTAAATGGGCTCAGATCTCCTGAAGCCAGATATTCATGAAACAGGGGACAATGATCATTGTCATGGCCTTCTGATTTTCATCTAATACACCAGATGTCTTCCCTTTTTTATTTTTGCTTGTCCTTTTTCATGCCCTCAACCTATAAAGACAAACTAGTTAACTGACTCATGATCTGGCTCATACCAGAGATGGATTCTCCCATGGGGGTTGATTCAAGCTTCATGGCGATCTCCAATGCATCTGCCTATGAAGCAATCTTTTGCTACATCAGGGGAACTTTTATATGTGGTAAAAGAGCAGCGATGAACCATTCTTTGTTCTACTCATCCGAGATCTTGAAGGTCAGTCGATCTGTTAGGGTCTTGAATCTCTGGTCGAACTCCCAAACAGGTTCAACTACCTTCTTCTTGATCTCCTTCAGCTCAGTAATACATTGTGACTCCGACTTAGGTTTTTTAAACTCTGCAATCAATGCGTTCTTGATCTCATTCAGTGGCTTAGGTTGCGGAAGTCCTTGGACAAGTTTCATGTACCATCTCAATGCACGATCCCTCAGTGTAGTGATAAACTGGTTTCTTTTAATAGCTTCATCTATAACATTTTTAATGTTCCATATAGCCTCACACAGGAACTAGTGTTGATCAGGATCCTTAGATCCATCTCCTCTAAAGATAGGGAGCCTCATCTCATCTACCATGAAGTTGCCTAGGTTTCCTGTTTGAGTAGATGCTGAACTGTTAGTAATAGTACTCTGTGGACTTTGGTGATTCAGAATATTCTGATTACTTAGTGTTTCTGAAACAACAAGAGGATTGATATTACTTACTTCAGTGGTCTACGTAGTTTCTGATGTTTCTGGCTCGTCTCAATGAAGTTCTTCAGTGACTTCTTCCTCTACCCTAGTGGGTTCTGAGTGCTCTTAGTCTGTTAGATCTGCCTCTTCTCCACTATAGAAACCCTCTTCCCCGTAGTTTTTCTTAAACAGGTTCTCAAGGTGAACCCCTCTGAATACTCTTCCACTGCATGTATGTCTAGCTTTTGTGTCGTTGTTGTTGTCTGAATTTCTGAACATTAGCCTTTTCATATCCATCCAGTCTATTGTATATTCAATACGTGGCTTTCATGCAAGAGCATCTTGATTCTTAACTTCAGAAAATGCAAAACTTTCCCTCGGGGTCTGTTGAAAAAATATCTCTCGGCTTGGCTGTATGATTCTACTCTGTCAACAGGAAATTCGGTGATATAACCTCCAATGGTACTATAAAACCAGTAATCTATGGCTCAGGATATGGCGTTATCAACTCTCTTGACCTTCTAGATCAAAGCCGACATCCAAACCATAGGAGGTCTAGATCTGATATCGAACTGTGTGTCAACTAACCTAGCCAACCACTTGGTAGCTCCTGATGGATTCCTTCAAATAAGATCTTGTGAATGTCGGTGAAGATGTATCCTTGTAGCCAATCTTTAGTACTCAGCTTAGGATTCTTGTTCTAGGATTCAGTGAAGTCCCTCTCCTGATCCTCTATCCACTTTTGAATCTATGTCTTCGATGGGAACCACCTTGACATTTCGTAACAAGATTCCTATCCCGGCAACGAAACCATTTGCTGGCACAGGGGCAGACCCAAGGTTCACTCCAAGAACTCACCAACAAGCCCAAGCTACTGGCCCTTTCGACAGTACCTGCAAAGTAGATGTAGTCTCACCTGAAGCATCTATGAGGGGGTTGCAGGACAGAGATGTCTACAACCAGAGGAATATCAAGTGGATCTAGTAGAACAACAACACAATATGCACCTTTCACTTATCAAACTAGATCTATCCTGCACAGTTATAGATCTGATCTAACATAGCAATGAAAATAACAATATAACAACAACATATATCAAAGCATCAATCACACATACACAACACAAGATATACGTGGTTCACCCTCTCTCTAGGGCTATGTCCACAAAACTGTGCTTATGATTTATTAAGGTAAAGCATACAGTTCTTCTTTGCGCTCTTTGCTAGAAAATATTCTTTCTTCTCTCTCTTTCTCTCCCCTTTCCTGCACACCCAGCTGTAGGACTTGATCTTCGCACACAGCTGAAGATCTTACAATACCAGAAGGCTCTCTCTCTCAACACTTTTCTCTATCAACACAGTAATCTCTCACACAAAAATATAACTAGATCAACAACAATATCATACCAATACTCAATGACCAACCCGACCCAGGTCCTCTTGACCTTTATTTATAAATTACAATCCCTCACCAACAGCCTTAGGCTGAAACTTAGGTTCCAAAACCCTAAATACCAAAACCCTAGGTGTCTAAAACCCTAGGTCAACTTGACCCTCTTTTTCTGGGCTTCGCCAGCCTTTCTTTCCTTCCTTCTCGCAAGGTGCTCCAAAGCATCCAATGATGAATTTTTCCACTCTCTGAGTTTTCCTCAATCCATATTCCTTGTTGGTCTATCATCCTCAATCTCCTCATCCAACAGCTTGCTTTTCTGCACTTTGCCCTATATTTTCTGCTCTTTTTCTCACTTCAACCCAGTCATAGTCATTGTGTCTCCTGCAAAGCTCACTTTTTACCTTTTCTTCCTTGTACTTCACTTCCTTCCATAACCAAGGGCCAACAGACTCACAGTCTTTTTCTAATTTTAGTCTCCTTAGCCTGAAAAAGTATAAAATATAACTTAGGAGAAATTTCCTGACAAGACATGTCTCCTGAGGCGTACCGTTTTTTTGGATAATCTATTGGTCAGAAAAGGGTTAGACTTGTGCCAAATAGATATTTTTTCTGGACCAATTAACGAGTGTGAAAGGAACAAGGTCACTCAACGATGTTTCCATATTTAGGGAGTTTGAAAAGAGCTTAACTATGGACTTCGGGGGGGTTCCTTTTTCGTAGATAATCTCCAAGGCCCGAAAAAGAGATAAACCAAAACCAAGGAGACTGGCCCTTTTTCAGAAATTTAGTCCCTCAAGCCCGAAAAAGGGTTAAAATTATGCTTGCAAATACTCTCCTAACAAACCGAAGCTCCTAGGGTATACCTTTATTCATGAATTAACTGTTTGGACCAAAAAGGCATAAACTACTCTTGAACAAATGTGCCTTCAAATTTTAGTTTGACGAGCGTGAAGGGAAAAAAGATCGCTCCACAATCTTTTCAATTTTTAGAGAGTCTAAGAAGAGATTAAATAAGACTCCATGGGGGCTTATTTTCTTAAGTAATCTAAATGAGGTTGAAAACAATAAATAATCTCCCATTAGATTTTTCTTTCAAAGTTTAAGCGAGCTTGAAAGACAACAAACCATGCTCATAGGGAGTCCCTCGAGTATGAGCCAAAGAAGATGAAGAAGAATGGGGCTTTTATATTCAATCATGGCGGGACTAAAAAGGACTCCCAAGCCTATGGAGAAAAAAACTCACAATATGGACACCGAAATGAAGAAAAGGATCTATCTAGGGAATCCATGTAGAGGAAGGATCTACCACCTAATTACGACACTTCTAAAGCAGCATAGAAAGTTATGTTTCTTACTTCAGTGGGATCGATCCTATGGCAAATCGAAAAAGTCAACAATATGCAAAATTCAAGGTTGTAAGAACCTAACCTATATGCAAATGTTGAAAAACAACTTTTACCACGAGATGGTATGAGTGTAACCCATCTCATGAAAACACCAAACCAAAAGAACAAGTACATTAGAATGACCCACATATCTCTTCAAAATGAATCTCAAGTGCTCATCGAGCCAAGAAAATGGAAAAAGAGGACCAAAATGGGGAAAAAAAGGCCAAACAATTCTATAAATAGAGTTGGACAGCTCATTTTAACCATTGTAATTTGGAAAATAACCAAAAAGTCAAAAAAACCTCTTCTTCAAAACGTGAATTCGAGGAGCTACGATGGACGCAAGATCTTCAATCCTGAACCAAGTAAGTACAAATAACCTTTCCTTTCATTTTCAATCACCATTTGTTTCTTAATTTATGGGTTGGGGGGTGCACGCCCTTGTAAAAGGGTCGGGTTTGCATGTACGTGTTCTGTCCATGCCCAACACGCATATTTACACATGAAAATTAACACTTATCCTACATACATAGGTGACTGTATTAAAGGAAACCCATGTACATGATGTAGCACCCCTACCTCAGCAGGTTCTGCGCGACCTCCCGGTCTTAGAATTGTTTTATATCTCCACCTTGAGTCGGATTGACTCTCAAATTCCTCACAGGAATCTCCCACACACACAATGTGTAACCACAAGTCCTTATGAGTTATGCCTACGCGAACAAACACCAGGTGCTAACCCTCACCCACATGACCAACAACTATGATCATGACCTTTTCTGAAAAGGTATTTCGGACTTTGCGACCTCGCAAATCCTGATTTAAGTCCCCTTGACTCTTCAAACCCTGAAACCCAAAAGGGCTTATGGATCTTCTCTCCTCCCTTGACTTTTCTCCGATGTGACCTCTGACTAAAACCTGGGGCCCAGTCTTTTCGGCACCCGGGACTTCGTGTATCAGTGAACTACTATGCAATGCTCCCTTCACCAATTCCTAAAATCGTGATATACCCTTGTCACAAATTAATGGCTCAAACCTTCCGCGATCTGACGATATTGGTTCCTTCGGGACTTCGCAGATCGGGAGTTTTAAACTCTCGACTCCGAGTGACAATCTTCGCTGATGCTCGAACTCCGAAATGATGAAATTAAGGATGAAATCAACGCCTCCTGTTGATTCCAATCCAACGACCACTACTCCTCCTAAGCTTTCTGAATGTTGAAAGACGCTCATCCTTAATCTTCTCACTAGTATGCAAGATCCAATGACCTACGGTAATTCGACATTTCTCCACGAGCATTTCCACCATGCATTCTATCCCCTCTGATCTTTTTGTGCAAATGCAAGACTCCAAAAGGTTCCTGCACGCACACCTTGCAACATCGACAAATAACTTCTGGTTATTTGACCCTTTGACTCTGTGCACTCCTTTGCAACATTAGTCCTTCAATCTTCGTCTTGGTTCGATAAAATCCAAGACTTCAACCGGCCTGCACTCACCTTTCACAACTCTGTGATAATATGAAAATAATTATATCTCTCCTAAGCATTTCTGAGATGAAACTCAGAAATTTCGTCAATGCACACCTTGTGGACGTTCACTGCACTCTTTGTAGGAATATCAGGAAGAGAAACAATTGAAACTCATCTGTCCTCTCTATCAGACTTCATACGTTCAACATGAAATCACAAGCATACATACAACATTGAAATAAATGCATGACAGAGAAACAAAACAACTATAAACATACCATTTAACAGATGTAAATAGTAAGCATAATAACACCATGAAATTGAGTCAAGCTTTCATATATTAACTCAAATGTTCTTGTACATGGGTTCTTCTCTATG
>SNQJ01S0015205.1:70069-91930 GCA_010110895.2 Picea sitchensis
AATGCATGACAGAGAAACAAAACAACTATAAACATACCATTTAACAGATGTAAATAGTAAGCATAATAACACCATGAAATTGAGTCAAGCTTTCATATATTAACTCAAATGTTCTTGTACATGGGTTCTTCTCTATGCTCTTCCTGTCTACAGTTCTCTGCTCTTCTTACAATAGAGAATATGATACAATGATACAAGCGAGGGTGTCTATTCTTCCGTTTTCCCTCCTACAACTCTAAACTATCGAATCAAAATTAAAAACTACAACTAATTTTCATTCATTACACATAAATGCGTCTAGGCCCATTTACATCCATCAATATATAAATGCAAATTTATTCCCGTAGCTATTACATTAATGCTCTTTTCATTCAAATTCAAAATTCCTTCAAAAACATATGTTGGTGCTTTTCCAGTTGTTCTCCTCTTTTGTGTTTTCTTTGTTGGTTGTGTATGATGCTCCTGCATCATACTCCTCTAGCTGAAAAATTCATGAACTCCTATTCATGAGCTCCTACATTGTATGTCCATGTCTTTGGATTTCCACTTCACTTTCCCAATTGGCATCATCAATTGGATGTCCTTTCCATTTGACCAAATATTCGAAGTATGTCTTTCTTCGGGTCTTCTTACAAACTCTTTGATCAATTATCTTTTCCATCTGTGACTTTTCAACTACAGGAAATTGTTTAACCCATTGAACTTCTGGTTGATTCTCCTATGTTCCTGCTTCATCTTCTCTGTAAGGGTACATATCTGATATGTTGAATATGGGTGATATTCCTACTCCATTAGGCAATTCGATCTCATAAGAGTTTGCTTCAAAATTTCTTATGATCTTACACGGCCTAATTTTCTTCATTTTCAGTTTATTTAATGTCCCCCTTGGGAACCTTTCCCTTCTCAAGTGATCTAAGACAAAATCTCTGACTTCAAACTGAATTTCTCTCCTATGATGATCTTCTCTGCATTTATATTCTTGGTTGGAATTCTCCAATTTCTCCCTGATTTTACTATGGAGCTCTTGCATCCTTGCTGCAAAATCCTCTGCACTAGCACTCCTGAATGCATTCTGCTCCAAGTCCCTTAACTCAAATACTCCTCTCAACTGCATTCCATACATAATATGGAATGGTCTTTGTCCTATGCTCCTATTGGGTGAATCGTTATATGAAAACTCCACCTACGGCAGAATCTGATCCCATTGACTGCGATGTTCATCTACCAAACTCCTCAACAAATCTCCCAAGATTCTATTCACTACCTCAATCTGTCCATCCACCTGAGCATGATACGCTGAGATAAAAGATAAATTATTCCACATCTTCTTCCATAGAGTCCTCTATAAATGACCAACAAATTTGGTATCCCTATCCGATAAAATACTCTTAGGTAAGCCGTGAAGTCTAACAACTTCTTTGAAAAATAGATTGGCAACATGTGTTGCATCATTGGTTTTCTGACATGTTATGAAATGTGCCATCTTAGAAAATCTATCAACTACTACAAATATTGAGTCATAACCTCTTTTCATCCTCGACAGTCCTAACAAAAAATCCATACTTACTTCATCCCATGGCCTCTATGGTATTGGCAATGGCTGATACAACCCTATATTATGTCTTTTTCCCTTCACATGCTGACAAATTTTGCACCTGTTCACGAATTTCATGACATCTGTCCTCATTCCTGGCCACTAATATGAGCCATTTAGTTGCGCAAATGTCTTATTATGGCCGAAATGTCTAGCCAATCCTCCACTATGCTTCTCCTTCAAGAGGTTCTCTCTCATAGAGAATTTCAGTATACACAACTGATTACCTTTGAATAACATCCCATCCTGAATCATATATTCAGTCCACTAGCTTCTATCTCTAAGAATTGGATTCTCACATGCTTCATAAGATTCTTTGAAATCTGCATCGTCTCTGTACATATCCTTAAGATTATCAAAACCTAAGGTCTTCACTCTGAACTCTTGAAGAATCAAACATTTCCTGCTCAAAGCATCAACAACTTTGTTAGCAGTTCCAGAAAAATTATTTATAAGAAAAGTAAAATTCTTCATATATTCAACCCATTTTGCATGCTTCTGGTTCAGTTTTTTCTGTCGAGCTATGAATTACAAAGCATGTTTATCGCTATACAAGACAAACTCTTTTGGGACCAAGTAATGTCTCTATTTCTTCAACGTTTGTATGACTGCATAAAACTCCTTGTCATACGTGGAATATTTCATCTTGGTCTCGTTCAGTTTCTCACTGAAGTATGCAATTGGCCTGTTGTCTTGGCTTAAGACTGCTCCTATAGCAAATCTACTTGCGTCACAGCTGACTTGAAATGTTTTGCTGAATTCTGGCAAAACCAGAACTGGTTGTCCAATTATCTTCTCCTTCAGCAACTTGAAACGTTTCTCTGCTTCCTCTATCCAATGAAAATATTTGTGTCTTTTCTTGACTGTGTCAATCATTGGTGCATCCCGTTGAAATTCCTGATGAACTTCCTGTAAAAACTGGCAAGTCCATGGAAGCTTCTAACTTCAAAAATACTCTTTGGCGATGGCCAATCCCTAATCACTCTTACCTTTTCAGGATCCATCTTCAACTCATTAGCTAAGATTACAAAACCCGAATAAATGAGTTCTTTCTTCATGAAAGATGACTTTTTCAAATTTATAATCAAATTCTCTTGTTGTAACCTCCTCATCATTGCAACTAAATGCTTCAGATGTTCTTCTTCAGTCTTACTGAAGATCAGTATATCAACGAGATACACGATTACAAATTTCCCAATGAAATCTTTTAATACTTCGTTCATCAGCCTCATAAAAGTACTTGGCGCATTTGTTAGACCAAATGGCATGACAAGCCATTCATACAGCCCTTCATTCATCTTGAATGTTGTCTTCCATTCATCACCTTCCCTCATTCTAATATGATGATATCCGCTTTTCAAATCAATTTTTGAAAAAAACTTTGCTCCACTTAATCAATCCATCAAGTCATCCATCCTGGGTAAAGGAAATCTGTACCTGATGGTGATTTTATTTATGGTCCTCGAGGCTATACACATTCTCCATCCACCATCTTTCTTTGGACTTAACACTGTAGGCATAACGCATGGACTCAAGCTTTCTCTAACCAATCCTTTATCCATCAAATCCTGAACCTGTCTCTTGACCTCTTCATTCTCCTGCGACGTCAATCTGTGCGTTGCTTTGTTTGGTAAACTCGCTCCAGGTATAAGATCAATGTGATGACTTATGCTCATGATGGGTGGCAACAAACAAGGTAATTCGTCCACTACAATATCAACAAATTCTTCCAGCAGTTCCTGAATTTCCTCTAGTAGATCATCTATCTTGGTACTAGTCAAGATGACGCTAGGCTTTCTCACCACAACAAACTGCATGTCTTCTTCTTTCTTGACTTCCTCAAGAAGCTCATTCCCACTCATGATAAGTATAGTATTATTCACCTATGCTTTCACCTACTTGTCTTTAATTGGTAGCAACATATGCATTCTACCATTCTTCTCCAAGGTATAGTTGTTCTTTCTCCCATCATGAACAACATTTATATCATATTTTCATGGACTCCCCAACAAAAGATGACAGACATCCATGGGAATAACATCACACAAAATTTCATCATTGTAACCTTCTATCTTAAATTCAACTAAACATTGTTTAGTGACAGTTACCTGGTGTCCTTTTTGTAACCACGAGACTTTGTATGGGCTCGGATGTGCAACAGACTCCAATTCCAGCTTCTCCACCATTTATGTGGATACTAGATTGTCTGTGCTTCCACTGTTCACTATTAACTTGCATACCCTATCCTTGGTCTTACAAGCAGTTCTAAACAAACTGTTCCTTTGGACTGGATTCTCCTTCTCTGGTTTCAAGAGAATTTTCCTCATCATGAGTGATCTTCTACCTTCGGCATCTTCTGCTTCAACATTTTGCCTTTGTTTTTCTGAAATGTGAGCTTCATCTCCATCCCTTTTTCTATCGGGATGTTCGAAATATTTATGTCTGATCTTTCTACAACCAAAACATTTTATCTCACCTCCTCTTCCTCTTCCTCTTCCTCTTGCTCGAGGAAAAGTGTTTCTATCAGCATATTGTCTCCCCTATGAACTTCCTCCTTGTTCAGGGTGAGTATGAGGTTTTTTTTCTTCCTCTTTCAGACTCTGAGTTCTATCCTGGGAAACTGATTTGCCTCTTCTCTGACTTCGACCTCTGCCTATTTGACCTTGTTTTCGGGCCAATTTCTATTCATCCTTCAGGTCCATTTGATAAGCATCTTCCACATTTTTTATTTTCATCATGTTCATCTCATATTGAATGTCATATCTCAGACCATTCATGTATTTGACAACCTTCTCATCATCACTTTCATGACGACCTACTTTGATGTTTATCCTATACAACTCTTCAATGTATTCTTTCACTTTCATCATCTTCTATCTCAAATTTTTCATTCTCCGAAATAGATTAATTTGGTAGTCTCTGGGTATAAACTTGGCTTTCATTTTTGCAACCATCCTATCCAAGCTTTTGATTCTTTGTTTTCCTTTGCAATGTCTATCATCTCGCAGTTCATCCCACCATAGTGTTGCATGCCCTTTAAGTCTAGTGACAACATGTTTAACCTTCTTATCCTCCTCGACATCCTCATAGTCGAAGTATTTTTCCATAGCTCTAAACCAATATAACAACTCTTCAACGTGTAATTTTCCTTCATACGTCAGAATGTCCATTTTCTCTCTGGCTCCAATTCTTGCAACAATTCTGAATAGACGTTCTTCTGCATCATCTTTAGCTGTGATTTCTTCTTTAGCTCCAGCCTCATTTTCACTTTCGGCTTCACTGACATCTCCAACATCTACTGTCCATCTCTGTGCTATCTCCATAGCATCTAGTTGAAATTGGAGTTCTCTCATTTGACTTTCCACAGCTGGATCGGTTATTGGTCTCTCTCTCCTTCATGGCGTCATTGTTTCAATTTTCTCTCCGTAGAAAAAAAAATTGTAAGATAGGCTCTGATACCACTCTGATGCAGCACCCCTACCTCAGCAGGTTCTGCATGACCTCCTAGTCTTAGGATCGTTCTATATCTCCACCTTGAGTCGGATTGACTCTCGGATTCCTCACAAGAATCTCCCACACACACAGTGTGTAACCACGGGTCCTTATGAGTTATGCTTGCATGAACAAACACCAGGCGCTAACCCTCACCGACGTGACCAACAACTATGACCATGAACTTTTTCGAAAAGGTATTTCAGACTTCGCGACCTCACGAATCGTGATGTAAGTCCCCTTGACTCTTCAAACCCTGAAACCCAAAAGGGCTTACAGATCATCGCTCCTCCCTTGAATTTTCTCCAATGTGACCTCTGACTAAAACCTGGGGCCCAGTCTTTTTGACACTCGGGACTTCGTGTATCATCGAACTACTATGCAATGCTCCCTTCGCCGATTCCCAAAATCACGATATACCCTTACCACAAATCAACATCTCAAACCTTCTGTGAACTAACGGTATTGGTTCCTTCGGGACTTCGCAGATTGGGAGTTTTAAACTCTCGAATCTGAGTCACAATCTTCTCTAATGTACGAACTCCAAAATGAAGGAATTCAAGGACAAAATCCACATCTCCTGTTGATTCCAATCCAACGAACACTACTCCTCCTGAGCTTTCTGAACGCTGAAAGATGCTCAGCCTTAATCTTCTCACTGGTTTGCGAGATCCAACGACCTACGATAATTCGACACTTCTCCACGAGCATTTCCACCATCCGTTCTATCCCCTTTGAGATTTCTATGCAAACTCAAGACTCCAAAAGGTTCCTGCACGCACACCTTGCAACATCCACAAATAACTTCTGGTTATTTGACACTTCAACTATGTGCACTCCTTTGCAACATCAGTCCTTCAATCTTTCTCTTGTTTCGATAAAATCCAAGACTTCAACTGGCCTACTCTCACCTTGCACGGCTCGGTGCTAACCTTGCACTTCTACTAATATGAAAACAACGATATCTCTCCTAAGATTTTCTAGGATGAAACTCATAAATTTCGTCAACGCACACCTTGTGGACGTTCACTGCACTCTTTGCAGGAATCTCAGGAAGATAAACAATTGAAACTCATCCTTCCTCTCTCTCAGACTTCATACATTCAACTTGAAATCACAAGCATACATACAACATCGAAATAAATGCATGACAGAGAAACAAAACAACTGTAAGCATACCATTTAATAGATGTAAATAGTAAGCATAATAACACCATGAAATTGAGTCAAGCTTTCATATATTAAATCAAAATGTCCTCTATATGGGTTCTTCTCTATTTTCTTCTTCTCTACAATTCTCTTCTCTTCTTACAATAGAGAATATGATACAATGATACAAGCAAGGGTGTCTATTCTTCCGTTTTCCCTCCTACATCTCTAAACTATCTAATAAGAATTAAAAACTACAACTACTTTTCATTCATTACACATAAATGCGTCTAGGTCCGTTTACATCTGTCAATATATAAATGCAAATTCATTCCCCTAGGTATTACATTAATGCTCTTTTCATTCAAATTCAAAATGCCTTCAAAAATGTGTGATGGTGCTTTTCCAACTATTCTCCTCTTTTGTGTTTGCTTTGCTTGCTGCGTACGATGCTCCTGCATCAGTACACCTTTTAATCTTTCAAAAAATATGAAATAAGTGGATAACCTCACAATTGTTTTGCAACAGGATGTATGTTCATTGGTGAGAAATGGAACATGAAGAGCTATATGTCTTGGTAGAGGAGGATCCATGGGCCATTGCAATGCTTAAGAAATGTGGTATGTGGAATTGTTTTTAGTCTCCATTCACGAGGGCACAAACTAGGCTACTGAACCACTTGATGGAGTACTGGAATCTAGATGCAGAGGACTTCATGATGGAAGGCCAATCACTAACTCCGATGACGGAGGATATTTACATCTTAGCGGACCTCTCCAGGAGGGGAGAACCGATCAACTTGAGGACCTTTCCTCCAGGACCGCATAACATACAGGATTATATTGGGATGTATTGTGAGGTCGACACTGATAAAGTATGATCTCAAGTGCCAATTCACAATATCACCAGCTTCAATCTTTGGATAATTCTCTACATGATTGGGAGGATCATGGGATCTGCAACACTTGATCAGGATTCACGTGCACAAATATATTGTGCACCTCAATTTCTGGACGCCACTATTTTTTACTAGAGCACTACCATGCTCACATACATGAAAACAAAATTAATCGACTGTCAAAGAATGACGAACAAGAACTTCGGGTTTGGGACCATATTGTGCGCTTTCATTTTCAAGAGAGTGCCAAGCCTTAGCCCAAGGGAGATAGTACGAGGCCATATTGCCTCTTTTCCGACATTATGCAGGTGGGCAACTTTATTACCTCGACAGGGTGCAGGGAGAGTATAGGAGGCCTTCGATGATAAATTTCTTGAGTGGTTGGCCCATCAGATTCCTATGATCGAGGATTATCCTTATGCAGGGATCAGTTTCCTGAGGGATCCTAATATGCCCATGGCCCCTAATGAGGAGCACAGAGAGATAGGTAAACACATTTTAAAGTTATTTAATTTTAAAATTTTTTAAATTTTATCCTTTTTATGGTAATGTCCAAGTACTAACTCAATGATCTGTCATATGCAGATGTGGGACTAGTGCGACCGACTGACTTCTCTCGGACTAGGCATTGTTCTTGAGCAGATGTTAGACTAGCAATAGCAGGAGGACCAGTAGCTGCAGGAGGACCACCAGTGGAAGAGGCTGAGAAATTATTGTGACGAGTAGAGAGGAACCTGACATCTCTCACTTGTGTAGTGTCGATGGAAGAGATAAAGGATCTTCCCCCAGCCATGTAGCCACATGTTGTAGGGGTACCCAGTACTTGGGTCCAATTGTTCCAATGTCTTGAGAACTTTGCAATTAACTATACTAGGGCCAACAAGCCTATTCCATAGCTAGTACTGGATCATATATGTGTCAAGAGAACCTTTTGTATTGTTTTATATAGTGAGGGCTTGAGCCCAACGATGTATACCAACTCTATTTGAGGATTTATGGCCCAATTTTTTACTTATGACATTATTTTTGGACACATTATTATATATATACATCTTTTGCTTTAGGGATGAACATTTTGTACAAATGTATTTACATGTGTGTGTATGTGTGTTCTTTTACTTTTGTGTGTGAGAAATATGCCAATCTAATACTTGATTAGCCAATGTATAAGTTGGGTGATTAGATCTCCTAGGAACATGAATATAAGTAATATAATCAAAATAATGTTCTAAGAGACGTACCCTAAGGAATCATCGGTGAAGGTTGGGATCATAGACACGGTAAACTCCATTTAACTGAGACATGACCAACTGAGCATCTAGATAAACCCAGAGGTGATAAATACCATGTGACAAGGCATCACATAGTAATTCTATAATGACATTCTACTCATAAACATTATTGGTTTCTTCACCTAGAAAAATACCTCCAAAAGACAAAAATTGACCAAAAGGTGTAAAGATCACCGAAGCTACGGAAGAAAGTCTCCAAGTGTATCATCTAGCACCATATGTGAACCTAACATAGACCTATGATTCACTTGACATCTTCCACAATGAAAATAAACACAATAAAATACACGTCCATAAAACAAAAAGACAATATTGTATAAGTAAAACTATACATTATATAGAAGAAGTCAGGCTCAGGTGACCGATATAAGCATAATACTTCTTAAGGTAGAGCCCATTTCTAGGCTCCGATAAAGCATTACCCTTGAAATCAACCAGTTGATAGACACCCCTTTCTAAAAACTTCTTAACAATGAATGGTATCAACCACATGCGTTTGACCTTTCTTGCCCCCAAGGGATCTTTATCTTGGTCATAGACCAGGACAAGATCACCTTTAGAGAAAATCTGAGGGAAGATAGACTGATCATACCAACACTTGAAACATTTTTTGTGAGCCTCGTTGTCCAAAGCTGCATCTCAATGCTGCTCGAGATATAAAAGACACTCTTCAAGTGGCGTAGTGTCGGGAAGTAGTTCCACTACCAACTTAAGAGAAGGGATTTGGAATTCTATAGGAAAGACTGCCTCCAGCCCGTAAACGAGTTGGAAAGGAGAAAAACTGATAGCAGTCTTAACTGAGGTTTGGTAAGCTCAAATTGTTGAGTACAACATCAAATTCCAATTTGTCTTGGCTGAATTGATTGTTCACTAAAGAATATCTTGAGAGACTTATTAATAGCATCCACTTGACCATTTTCCTGTGGGTAGTAAGGTGACGAATGTTCCTTCTTAAACCCAAATTTTTAGGTTAACTTGAACATCATCTTGTTCTGGAAGTAACTATCATGATTTGTGACAATCTCCTTCGGAATACCGAACCTGGCTACAATATGGTTAAAAATGAAAAGTGTAGTCATTTTCCCATCATTGTTAAATGTTGGCATGGCTTCGACCCACTTAGTAAATTAGTTTACTACTATGATGATATAGTGATGCCCCCTAGCAGAAATTGGGTGGCATGTAGTGAAATCAATCCCCCACTTGGTGAAGGGACCAACAACAATAACTGGGAACATGGGAGTTGGGTGTGCCCACATATTCTGAGAGAAGATATGGCATAGGTGAAACTTTTTGACCACCTCTACACAAGATTTTATCAATGAGGGCCAAAATTATCTAGTGCAAAGAATATTTTGGGTTGTTTCCAACCCATACAGGTGACCACCACATGATCCTATGTGACAGTCATTTAACACAAGTTCTTCCTCTTCGTGAGTGAGACATCGACATATAATGCAATCCACTCCTTGATGATATAAAGTATTATCAAGAATAAGATAGTTCCATGCTTGATGGTGTATTCACCGATGCTCATCGCGAGAAGTAGCATATGGGCACTTCAAATTCTGAAGATACACAAGTCTATCTCCATACCAAGGGTTCAAAGATGCAATAAGGAAAATATCTTGATTAATCAGTGACTCCTCGGGAAAACTATTACCACTCTCGATCGGAAGTTTCGAGATTAGTTTAGCAAATACCAAAGGATTTTTATACTTTGCCGAAACAAAATCTAAGTCAAATTCTTGCAGGATGACTATCCATCAGTTGATTTTCGTGTTGATGATCCATTGTGTTAACACGTATTGAAAAGGGTTTATGATAGCTATGATGGTGGTCTTTCGAAGTCAGATATAGTGATGGAATCGTTGGACATCATGAACAGTTTCCAAAGAAAGTTTCTCAACATGTGTGTAGTTGAGATTCGATCCTACCAAGCCTCAGATACAATAGTATATAACATTCTCTTCGAGTGCGTCATCCTCTTGGACCAAGACCATGCCAATAGTAGACTCTGTGGTAGCCAAATATATAAATAAATCCTTGCCATAATCCGGAGGACTGAGCAGCGGGGCATACATCAGATCATGTTTAAATGCTTCAAAAGAGTGTTGAGCCACTTTATCCCAATAAAATGGGACCCATTTTTTTAAGACACACATAAACCCTTTAGTAATCTTGGCGTAATTGGCAACAAAACGTCGAACAAAGTTGGATTTCCCGTGTAGACTTTGAAGTTGGGGGATTGTGCACAAGGGAGGCAATTGAACTATTGCCTCAACCTTCAAAGGATCGACCATGATCCCTTTATTTTACACGATGAAACCTAACAAGTGTCCCGATGTCACACTAAAACTACACTTATTTGGATTCAGGAAAATTCAATAGTAGTGACACCTCTCAAAGATAAGTCGTAAATGGGTGGGATGATCATATCTCTTATGAGAGAATGATGCCAGATGATCTATATATGCCTCAACTATGTGTTTGAGGTTGTGGAAAGAAAATGACATGGCCCACTAAAAAGTGGCTCCAACATTCTTAAGGCCAAAAGGCATTTTTATGTACACAAATGTACCCCAAAGACAAATAAATGTCATTTTATGTTGGTCCTCAGGCTTGATCTGAATTTGGTTGTACCTGGGAAAAGCATCCATAAAAGAGAAGACCTCACAACCCGCACATTCATCAAAAATATGGTCAATGAATGGGGTTGGAAAATTATCTTTTGGGAAATATTTGTTCAGATCATGAAAGTCCATACACACATGGATCATACCTTTCTTTTTGTTGACAAGAATAGGGTTCGACAACCATTCTCTCAATTGCACAAGATAGATGAAACCAACCTTGATGAGTTTCTCTACCTTAGCCTTGATCATCGTTGCCTTGTGAGTATTGATTGGGTGAAACTTCTGTCAGAAAGGCCTAACATTGAGGTAAGTTGTGATCTCGTGTTCAACGATACATGGCTCAATTCATAGCATCTCCTCATAAGACCAGGAAAATATGTCACGAAATTATTTGAATATTTTCGTGTAGATTTGAATCTCTTCGAGGGAACAATCTGCTCTGACGAAGAAATTTTCCATGATGCCATGGGTTCTAGAGATGTTGATAGGAATCATTTCAGCTATACTTTCCATGTTACCCTCAACATATATTTCGTTCTTGGACAAAGGGTTAATGAGACAAGGGGAATCCCCATTCACAGTTGTAATGAACTCTCATACCTCTATTCTCTTCAGCTCGAGTAAGAAATAAGATTTTTGGTGAATATCATCCCAAGGTCTGTATGGCCCAATCATTTCCTCCAAAATCGCCTCGTCAGAGGGAAAGACTAACTCTAAAGGGTCGTAAGTGGTGAGAGAGTCTTGAGCCCAAATAGGCTCAAGAATGGGATCTATCTTCTATAGGGGATCCAGATCAGGGTTGGTCGAGGGTTGATGTACAACACTATACACAACCTCAGCAGTGGATAAGTGCACTTCCATTTCAGGGTGCCCTATCCCTTCCATCAAAGTCAATGTGGAAGGTAAAATGAAGGGGGCATTAAAGTAACTCATTCTAGAAGATGCGACTTGAAAGATCACAACCTTCGGCTGGTCGGGGACCACCAAAATAAACTTCACATCATTAGGAGGAGACAGATAATCAAAATTCCCCATTAAACATGGAAACAATCTGGCACCTAAGTTGACAATACCTGGCTATGGGTTGTCAATCATCGAGACCATGGATGCCCTTGATGAAGGGTCGGGACGTGAGAAGGATAATTGATCAACAGTTATGATCTAGACTCCGTGAGGAAAACATAAGACTAGAAAAATGGTAGATACAGTCATTGTCATAGTTTAGGTCCAAATCCACCCTAACAAAATATTGTATTTGAGAGGCACATCGACTACTTCTACTTTGATGCACATAATTTTTCCCTCCAACTGCACAGGGAAGGAGGGAATTATTCCATGTGGTCTAGAAGATAGACCGTCAAGCATGGTTATAAACATGGGAGACAGAGACAACGCAGGTTGGAAAATGACCTTCCAGCATGCCAATGACATCACACAAGTCGATAAAACCTCTAGAAATTCAATCAAGGCAACCTCTGATAATGACATATCAGGCTGTTCAATAGTCTCAACAAGTCTGTAAAATGCAGAGTTTCCAGGAAAGGTAGTCTCGGTTGTGGTGGATTCAAATGAAAAGAGGGGTTTGTATTTTGGCTGGCACCAAGTTACCAAGAAAAGTTTGGTTGTTGGGCAGGGTTTTGGTAGAAACCATGGTGGCCTTGTCTAGTAAAAGGAGCTTGCATTTGATTCTTCATCATCGATTGATTCCTATAGTTGGATGACATGCCTTGTGTAAGGATTTCTCCCTGCACATTATTCCAAGAATGTTGGTTGGGGATGCCCCCAGCCGACCCTCCTTGCATAGGTATTGAACCTTTCCCAGGGTTCCACTGAGTGTGAGAGGGGTTGCCCCCGATTGACATCCCTTGCGAAGGAAACGAGCCCTTCCAGGGATTTCCAAGACCTTGTGAGGATTAAACTCATGTCATCGATCCCTGTGAAGGAATGAAACCTTGCATAGGGTTTGGTTGACCAAAAATGGGGTTTCCCCCTGCCAAGGAGGCAGACAATGAGAAAGCATTATTTCCAAATTCATCGAACAAAGAAAAAGGCATAGATCCTACCAAATCCATGTAGGATTGAGGTCCATGACTTGCCCCATTGAACAAACTAGAGTTGGTGTTAGGCCTGATTGGCTGCTAGAAAGCACCTCTGAGTGAAGGGGATAGAAGAGGGATATGACCCCCAGACCAATAGTATGTAGAGTAGAGTAGGTTAGGACCCAACTAGAGTCAAAACCCGACATCCCATATGAAAATGGGGTGCCATACGCATTCTGGATAGAGGGAACTGTGATTAGATTTGTTGAAGGGATTGTGCCACTGTCTAAAGTAGTGGGTGTATGGACAACCATATTCCTGATGGGTGGATGTGGGGGAGGAGGCACGACACCTTACCCTATAGCAGTCGATATGGGAGTATGAGGACTGCTAGAAGAAGTAGAACTAGTTGCTTCCATCTCTGCTCGTCTAACAAACTGATGTTCATTTGAATTCACCTCAGGAAGGACTATCTGAATAATAAGTAGTGTCGATAAGTCAATGATCATAGGGTTTTTGGGCCTGAAGCCTTTGGATTTAAGGTAGAAAATGGTAGACTCCTCCATTGCAAGAAAGTATTTTCTAGGATTCATATCAGGTATATTTTCCTATGCACCGATTGCTTCAAATGAACCCTCTTGATCTAGCCTTCATCTCAGTGGTGGCGGAGGTGGATCCAAAGTAACCGGAGGTAGCCCCTAAAGCCTACGCAAACGACGGATTTGTTGATTTTCCACCTTGTGAAATGATCAAACCACACTCTAAGGTTTAAGCTAACATGAAACATAGAGCACACACTAAAAAGTTCCTAACGAAAAATCAAACAAACAATTGATTGGTAGGAATAACAGTTACATGAATCGTCACTAAAGCAACTTACCGGTGCAAGTGTAACTCGAACATGGAAACAACCTCCGGGTATACTCTACAAAGAGTGATATGACATCTACCCTAGGTACCATGGTATACCCCAGTAATAACCCATGTAAGTCCCTAAAAACAGGAAAATAGGTTTCCATCTCGGAGTCAGTTGTGAGGCGGGTACAGTTGACAGTTGGGTTGATCGTAATGAGAATGATAACAAAGTTTGAAACCTTTCAAGGGTACCAAAGGAAAATGGTCCAGAATAAAAATGATCATCTCAAATGGATTCAAGGTCCACGAGGCTTCGTATTCAAATGAAATCAACATAATTCCCAAGAATGACCCTCAATATACAATCCCCACTATGCGCGGTCTGACTTTGGAGGGGTTATCTCCTCTACCTTTCCTCACACGACCTCTTGTTTAGCCCCTGTGTTAGAGGGGGGTCCTGACTGACTCTTACGAAACTGGACTTTGACACTCCCTATCAAAGACTCTTATGTTTGTTTAGGCATCCTTGAAGAGTTTCCTCTCCACACCTATTTCAAGGCCCTAGAGCCTAGACTACTTGGTGAACCCTACAAACAAAAGTCTAGTTGATTTTAAGTGTTAATCGTTGATTTGAGACTACTTGGTACATAAGTGCAAATTATGGTGTTTACAAGAGATGCAAGAGAAGAAATAAAACTTTAGAGCATTTGAGCAAAAGCAAACTATGTTCCACTATTGAAAAATGGCTTTTAAATATTTGTAAAAGCAAACTTTTCAAGGTAAAGTCCTAAAAATGCAAGAAGTTTCCTAGAATGCGATTTTTGTTTTACAATGTAGATGCAAACTACTAAATTTTCAAGGAAATATCAAAGAAGGAAATTTGGAAATGGAACTATTTTCTTTTGTAATAAACAACCTATGTTACAACTGCCAAACAAGATGCATAACTAAATGCAACAATTTTTTGATTTTTTGAAATGCTTAAAAAAAAAAAAAAACACAAGTAAATGATACTTTTCATTTTTCAAAGCACTAACAAGGTAAAGAGAAAACAAACCCAAGACTAACATAGACCCTAAACCACTTCTTGAATGCAGGGATTCACTGGAATCCACAGGAGGATCGAACGCTTAAAAGTTCACCCTAAACCTTCAAAGAAAACAAAAAAATATAAAGAAACAACAAGGGTTCTTTACAAAGTGAAAGATGAAATGAATCTTCAACCCAACCAAACAAAATCAACATAGACCCTGAAGAGTTCAAGAAGGCCTGAGAAGCACAAATCTTCTTTCCAGGAAAAAAAAAAGTCTTTTAAAAAAAAATTAAAAAATCCAAACAACAAATACGCATGTTGAGCACAAGAAGCCTGCATATGTACGTGGGTTGTATACTATGCATACAACGTATGTGCATGGGATATATAGAGGAAAAGGAATGTACACCTATACAAACTTTCAAAAAGAAAAAAAGATTTGGATAACCAACTAGGCAGGGAAGACTGGTAGGCACCTAGAAGCTGATCAAAGACCCTAACTGACTCAGTAACTTGGAAAACTAAAAAAGAAATTGAAAAATCCAAATCAAATCAAAACATCCCACTAAGACCCTAGAGAGACTCCCCAGTGGAGTCACCAATTATGCTATGGGGAAATCCCCCTATACTGGGTCTAAGGTAAAGGAAGAGCGCTAACTCCCTTAAAACACTATTCTACCCTTAAGCTACCCCAAAACCATCTAAACAAAGTGACGAGAGAGAGGAAAGAGGGTCAATGAGTGCACCTTTAGTCCTTGTGGTTGGTGTAGGCCTCTTTCACTTGTTTCCACCTCCTAGATTAGTGGCCTCCTCCCAAAGCTGACCTGCAAAAGATTAGGAATACAATGCAACAACATATGTAATCTCTATTGATCACTTTAAAAGTTTGTACATAGATATAAATGCATAAATCAACAAAATAATACAAACATAAGATTTTGGGACAAGGAAGAACTCTTTTATTCAATTTCAAGACAAAAGGATTACATTTTTTGTTGGCGACCGCTCCACGAACCAGGTTCGGGCTCCTCTGTCATGGCTCCAAGTGTGTCAATCCCACATTAGCTTCTCGCAACTAACTTATCACCGAGAGAAGGAGGAAGGGTTGCATAAGGAGAAAGGTTGTAGGGGAAGGTTGAGGCTAAAACTCAGAATGGGATGCAAATCTTGGGCTGAGAAAGGGAATGGATTTTGGTATAGTTTTCTTATTCACTTGCTTATTATCATAAATGACACCCCAAGACCTCTTTTTATATGAAAAAAATATGGCTATTCAGTTTGGGGATGGTCTAGAAGGGGTAAAATGGTTAGGAACCCTTCCATAGCCTGTAAAATCTGCCGAATTTTGTGCAATTCTATATTTTTTGCAACTTTTGGAGGTAAACACGAGATATCTAGCATGCAATATGACTGTGCACGCAGGCTAAATAGCATGCAACACACATGTGTATGCAGGCTATTAGTTCAGCAGGGCACGTACACTCTCCAAAAAATAGATTTTAAGAGGAAGCTTCAACATTATTTTGGAAAAGTATGCAAAAGGAAGGGCCAATGTCTTGTATGCATAGATAAGGAATTTTGGAATATAACAGTATTGTCTGCTATTAAATTGACATTTATGAGAAACAATAGGCCATGACTAGTTTTCAATAAACCATATTACTATTTTGATCATTTAACTGCTTTCAAATAATGTGCTCCAAATTTATCATGTTTGTAGGTTCATACATGTCACCACGAAAGAAAAAAATGATGAAACCAATAGGGGTTGAATCATCTGGCAGCTCTCAACAGACAGTATAAACATAATGTGTCGGGGCAGTTTATGATGGGGAGAAACCTCAAAATGGGGAGAATTATTTTATATGTTCAAGAAATCAAACTTCTCTATGGAAGAAGAGGACCTAGGTGATCTCCAGGCATTTAATAACATTAGAAAATCGACAATTTTTAGAGTGGAAGTGCATTCAATAGTTTTCCCTTGTGTAGATGCCATTTCTTGGATTTTGTAAAATGCAAAGGTAGATAGTAGGTACGTCTTTAATGCAAGAAAATAGTCGATAGCTTCATTCAGGCCTAGTGATTTAGCTAAGTGTTACCATATTGAGTCTGGAAACAAAAATCTAGATGGTAAATTCCTTAGTGAATTGGAGCTCACACTGAAGGATTTATTCCCCACATGGTATAAAGAAGACAAGTAGTTAAAATATCGGCCCAAGAGTTGATACCCCACACCCAATCTAAGAAGACCTTACCAATATATGGTGGCCATTATGTGTAGGTTGTATGGGGAACCAGATGCCACCCACTTTCCCTTGTCTTATATGCCCTTAATGTATTTCTGTGTAGATGTAGGGGCCTCATTCAACTGGTTAGACATATTGTCTGAGAATCTCAAAGATTACATTTCGATAGCTACACAAGCACAACTAGGGAGATTCCCTATTTTCCATATGTCTTCATACCTTCTAGAAATAATGTGCATCGCTTACAAACACCCAAACATGGGGTGGAGTTGGTTTCCCACGGATGTCGCTATCCATATCTACCAAAAGGTGCTTTGGGAGCACAAATATCGAATAGATTATCAAAGGATATGTGAGCACTTCCTTGCCCCATTGTACGAGTTTATTTTTTGCACCTCCCCACCTTTTATGAGCGACAAGGCCATAGAAGTTATAAGAAGGATTGGGGATTGGTATTTAATGGAACATGGTACATATATAAGGATATTCGGTGCAATGAAACCACCACATATACTTCCTCGATTCATCCCTAACAATCTTGTGCTCCAGGAAGTAGCATATAAAACCATCATACATGGGGTCGAAGGAATGTTATATAGATCAAATAAATCCACTTGGCCTCCATTACCTCTTTACATTGGAAACTACTTCTTTGAAAACACCAAACAAGACCAGGCGGAAGTAGACATCTTGATTTCGTACCATTTCAGAGAGGAAAGGTTCATCCCTGACAAGCTTGTTCTCTAGGAAGTAGCATACCAAACCATCATACATGGGGTTGGAGGAATGTTATATAGATCAAAGAAATCCATTCGGCTTCCATTACCTCTTTACATTGGAAACTACTTCTTTGAAAACACCAAACAAGCCAAGGTGGAAGTATACATCTTGCTTTCCTACCATTTTGGAGAGGAAAACCAACACGAAAAAAGTGAGGAATGATCTGGAAGGTTCCATCATCAATATGTATGCCAACATGCATCTTTTCCAAAATGTAGTTGCAACAATTATTGAACAAAACGACCAAATACAAATGCAGCTGACACAATACAACACTATACAATAAGGTATAGCAAACATTGATTCCTGGATAGCGGAGAATCCTGATGTGCCTCCAGAGTGGTATAGACCCTTGAAATAAGCCAAGAAGATAGACCTATATGTTTGAGATAATTTCAAATAGGTAGGGCAACAAACAAACAAAGAAGTAACCAAAGCAATGGAGATCTATTCAAGAACCCACAAAGATGCTCAAGAATTGATAAGGAATGGTCATATCCAAAGGTTAGATGAACTTGGGAATAATTTGGTCATGGAATATTTAGGGAATTTAGTTTAGGAAAGCACGAGTCGAAGGATACAAATAGTTGAAGTGTCAACCTTTGTCTCAACTGATCTTATTTATCAACATTTACTACAGCCAGTGAAGCTCCATATTATGATACATGATTATATGACAAGATTGGAGAAAGATATGAGTGCCCTGGTTGATAGCATCTCCATGATCGAATCAATGCTGGAACAGTTATCTTACAAGAGGATTGAGTCACTATATAACCAATTGGAAGTCTGGATAGCTTGATTGAGTCACTATATAACCAATTGGAAGTCTGGATAGCTTATCTCCATAAAACAAATTCATAGGAAAAAGACAAACAATTCTTTTTTCTTTCGTTTGTTTCCTAACTACCTCAAATTTCATCCTTCTTTCCACTTGTCATGAGAAAAGAGAATGTGAAAAGTTTTGTAACTTCCTCTTCAAGAAGAAGGCGAAAATACAACTAGGAGTTACTACTTTTGTATAAAATAGAATAGAGACTCCTTGGACACGGACTTATTTTGGCTTTTCAAGCATTGTATAGACCCAAGAACTTTTTCAAGAACTTATACAGTGTTAATGAATATTGAGAATCCCTCAGGGCCAACATGTTATAGAAGGAATTGTGTGTAGAAACTAATCAAAGCTTTGAACTACTTCAAGTGAAGATATTTTTTGTTTCTATGGACTGTAAGAATGCTTTGTTTGTTGTAGACTAATTCTTATGCAATCTTAATCATTCTATAGTTATTGGTGTTTATTTGAATATTTCCATGCCTTGAGTTTTGTGAGTTATTACAGTATATGCTGTTGTGATCTAGACTAATATGATTATACACATATGTATGTTATTGCTGCCAATATTTATCCTTTTATACAACTAATTGTATTACATTTTTTGCAAAGTTTTGGTTGCATTATAACTCACTGGTTACTTTAGCATGCTCCTAGATAGGATAGGTTAGCATATATTAGTGATAGATTAGTTGTCCCTACAAACATAGTATTCATCTACATATTTGCATTGCATCCACCCACTTTATCGGTATATCAAATTGTAACTAGTAATAAAATCATTAGATAAGAATAAATGGAAGACGAGCCAAATTCCAAATGGGACTCCTAAACTAAAATGTGTATAGTCTAATTGGGACCTTATACCGAGGAGTACCCCTTGCTATTTTCAGGTGAAGTTGAACCCGTCAGCACACTAATATGCAAGGTGGTGATATAATAATCCATCTAACTTCCCCTGATAATCCATGAAATCATAAGATACATAAACTCGGTCAACTCCTCAAAATACCACTCCTCCAAGAAACCAATCCTAGGAATCCCAAGAGTAAACTCTTGAAAGTGAAAATCAGTCATCTCATCTATATTGGTTGTCTAGTTTTCAAACACTATAATCCCAAGGTCCCAAGATAATATCCCCGAGGAAACATCATGCTGAAACTATGCACCTTTGATCATAATTGTCAGACCCTCATATCTTGACTGCAACCTCCACTTATGGAACCCCAAGATGTAATGTATAGAAGACCTGACCCCACTACTATGGATCATATCTTGTAGATGCGCCTTAGTGAAATCAAAATATACAAGTCCATTGTCACACATGATCCTGGGTATCGACAAAGAAATACTGTCCTTCCATATAGAATGTGCCCCACCATTTCCACTCAGAGCATCCCAAGAATGAAACACACCAATCATATGAGTTCCGAGAACCCACGTCCAAACTAGAAGTCCATTATGCCTCATACCAACCAACTCCAATTTTGATACATTGATAACCATAGGAAGACTAATATGTTGAGTCTCACATCTAACTGATGGAAACAAAGTACTAGGAGTCAACTCTCCTCCCGCCAAGCCGCATAACCCGTACCAAAATATACTCGAAAATGTGTTGTCTCGAACATTATCAATTTACTCAAACAAATGATGGAGTCCTAACGCCTCTCTGAAAAAAAAATATCTTGGTTATAGTGCCTCATACTCTTATGGACTCATGAAGAAATGTGCCAACTTGGTCCATTGACCATAAATGAAATAAATGCAGTCTCTGTCATACACTGCTGACTCTTTCTGCTAACAATTCTTTCACTCCTTCACTTGTCTCAACACATCATCCTTGAGGCCCTTCCATGAGAACCTCTCTCTGATCTGTTGGTAAGTCCTGAAGTACCCAAGATGTCCTACCAACGGTGTATCATGCTTAGACCTCATGATTTCCTCTCTAAGTGTGGATTTTGGAAATAGGTATATGTTACCTTTGTAGTATATTGTGTCATACACCACTCTATACTTGTCATCATGAATGTGACCATATATCAACTTGCAAGAAAACCAATCCTTGGAATATTCCACCAGAAGGTGGGACCTCCAATTAGCTAAAATCCTTGTGAGCCAATCCAATGTGTCATGGATCTCCTCTTCATGTGTTTGTTTATCCTGATCACTTGGCCATAATGTAAATCATCTATCATGTTGAGCTCCCTATCCCCGCCCTGATGATATCTTGATCGAAGATAAATCTGTGAGGAATATGTTGCTCGATGAAGATCATCCATCCACTCCTTATCCTTGGACTATCCAAACTCAAAGGTATGCTCAATGTCCCTATCTGGAGGTATCCCTCAGGAATCATTCCAAAAACCCATTGTATACCACCTTACACAGTTGTATATCGATGTATGCTATTGCACACAATGGTATCATCATGTACCACCCTGTGTCCTATATGGGCTATTGTATCATCATGTACCACCCTGTTTCCTATATGGGCCACTGTATCATCATGTACCACCATGTTTCCTATATGGTCCACTGTATCAATCACTCCACTAATATCAATTGAACATGGGTCCCAAACTGATGTATCCACGATTGTGTTAGAAAAATAGGACCGTAGAGAAATAAAATAAAACAAATGCGGAAATAAAACATAGAAGGTACACAATACAATAGAGACACAGATATACATGGTTCACCCAGTGTGGGATACGTCCACCAGAGAAATTTATAGGTCCTTCCTTTTTTATTATCCATCAAAATGAAGGGATACAACCTATAGCTCAACTGTTGTAAATTCCTCTTCTTCCTTTCACAGTCTCCTCTCTTAGAGTACAATAATCACACACATACACAATCGTAATATAGTTCCCTCATAAAAGAGGGTTTCTTCTAGGGAAACAATCCCTAAAATAACTTCTATCATTAGATTTGTGACCTTATAATGAACAATCCATATTGACTATGAAATTACAATATTTTACAACGCAATATGTCCCAATATTTCTCTTC
>SNQJ01S0015205.1:132307-153397 GCA_010110895.2 Picea sitchensis
CTTACCTCTTTCAACAACCATTGGTTTCCATTCTTTTGATTTATTTGTACCTCACCCATTCCAACAATTTTGCATGGTGCATCATCACCCAAATGAACCTGTCCAAAATTACCTTGAGCATAATCTAGAAAATGTTTCCTATGAGGTGTGGCATGAAATGAAGCCCCTGAATGTACTACCCAAGGCTCAGAAATATTATCTACAGAAAGAATCAAAACATCTTGTAACACATCACCTGATACATTTGCTTCTTGATTTTTCTCTTGTTGTCCATCTGTTTGTTTCTTTGGAACTTTGCATTCTTTCTTCAGATGTCATTTCTTCCCACAATTCTAGCACTCTATCTTTCCCACTCTAGATTTGGATATTCCCTTCCTAGAATTCCCACAGTTCCATGAGCCCTTTCCTCTATCCTTTTGTCTTCCCCTTTTATCCATGTTTAACACATTACCTGATGTCTCACCTATGATTTTCCATCGCATTTCCTCGCTAAGGATAACACCAACAACATCATCAAATTTTAGAGTGTTTGAACCAAAGACAGAGTTAGTTAGAACCATGAACAAGCCATTCCAAATTTCTAGCAATGAGCATAGGATTAGAAGATCCTTGAACTCATCATCAAAGTCCACCTTTATAGAACTTAGTTGATTAGTAACCGTATTAAATTCATTTAAATGATTTGCAGTAGAACCACCTTCTAACATCTTCATATTAAATAATCGCTTCATTATAAATACCTTATTGGACACCGAGGGTTTTTCATATAGTTTAGCCAATGCCTCCATCAGCTTCCAGGCTCAACCATATTGTTCCTAGTGCCTTTTTTTCAAGAACCTCCCATTATTCATCCTTCATGGCCATCGTATTCTTTGATATTCCACCCAATTGTAGGAATAGATCCTTCTGATATAAATAATATTTTATCTACATTTTCCATAACTAGTAATTTTGGTCGTTAAAATTTTCAACCCTAAACTTTCCATCTTCCGCCATTTCTCCCACTCGAACGAGGAACCCTATTTTCTTGTGAGTTACCTTTCACTCTGATACCAGCACTAGAAAAATAGGATTGTATAGCTATGAAATAAAATAAATGTGGAAATAAAACACAAAAGATACATAATACAATAGAGACACATATATACATGGTTCACCCAGTGTGGGCTACATCCACCAGAGAAATTTCCAGGTTCTCCCTTTTTATTATCCAACAAAATGAAGGGATATAACCTACAACTCAACTATTGTAACTTCCTCTTCTTCCTCTCACAGTCTCCTCTCTTAGAATACAATAATCACACACATACACATCCGCAATACAATTCCCTCATAAAAGAGTGTTTCCTTCTAGGGAACAAATCCCTAAAATAACTTCTACCACCAGATCTATGACATTATAATCAATGGTCCAGATTTACTATGAAATTACAATATTTTACAATGCAATTTTTCCCAATATTTCACTTCAGGAGTGTTGCCCCTAAATTACCTACCGGGGGGGGGCTACACAAATTGTCACTGCCCCCCCCTAGACCCCCCTCACAACAATTGTGGGGGTGGAATCGCCCCCACACCCCCTCTTTAGGGAATGGGGTCCAAGAACAACTGAAACAAACCTCTGAATCGGGAAGATAATCAGGCTCCAAAACCAACAAATTGTCCTATACTCAATCCCCCAATCAATAGTTGCATATACTTCCTTGTTGGATGGTCCACAAGGAATTTTCTCAAATACCTCCTCTATAGGTAAGCCTTGAGCCAAAAGAAACGACTCATGATCCCTACAATGCAAAAAAAGTGCACGATCAAAACCCTCTATGTCAATCCTCTCCTCAAACAATTTTTTTGATATTATCTCGTCCATCAAATCATCCCCATCATTGTCATCCTCCATGCATAGCTCCCACCCTTTGTCATACTCAGGTACAATCATACCTGCATCATTATATATGTCATAAACATGATGAAGTGTTTAATCCATGTCATAGTTAGGTATGATTGATCCTTCATCATTATAAGCATCATACATAGGGAGAGATGTTGAATCCTCAACATTGGCTGATCGGAAAGTTGCATCATGTGTATTTTCAACCTATCCATCATATGTGCTAGTGACATGGGTCTCATGAGATAGCTCTAATGGTGAACTAGATGTTGTTGTCTCACTATTACACACATCCTCAACATTATTAGATGCATTCTCCTCCACCTGTCCTTTATGCTCACTTATCTTTAATCTTTTCCCTATGCCTTTAAAGGAATCATCGTCCACATTCTTGGGCCAACATTTGTACTTAAGGGTGAAATAGTTTTTAAAGGAAAAAGATGTATGGATTTTCTCATCCAATGAAAGATACCCCTAATAGTGGTAAGACATGTTTTTAATTCATGCTAGACTCTACGAGATGTCAGCCATAGGCTATGGATCTTCCTCCATCCCATTTAACCACATGAGTGAAAACCATAATACCATATTTTCTTACACATGTATGAAATTATACAATTTCAATTACTTCCCACAGTTTCCCCTCACTGTAATTGCGTGGCTTTTTTTAGAAAAAACCTGAAACATTTGTCGAATTAAAATGTTAATAACTTTACTTCCTAGACTCTGTTTCAGTCATTTTTTTTTTAGTTGGGTATTTTTCCAACAGGAATTAAAATATACAATTTGTTTTGGAAAATGCTTCTCAAAAAATTTTCGAATGTAATTTGAAATGCGTCGCCCCCTTTTTCTGCAAAAAAAACTAAAAACAAATTCCCTTCTTTGGCCAAGAAAGTGCTCTGATGTAATCACAAGATAGCAAGATCACCAACTCTGATACCACTATAATATATTCAATAGAATGGGCTGGGATATTATGTCCTTATGTGCAATAAGTGTTATTTATGCTCTAATCTGGTTGACAAAATTTCACAAACAATTTGCATGTATTCTACTAATAGATATTTTATCAAACATATTGCATGTAATACAAATACACCAGAAATAGAAGGGACAATATGTGGTATAACGTATATATTGTTTCTAGATCAACATTGTGTGATTGGTTTTTTAAATGTTCAATGTTTCAAGTGGACACTCCACCCATCATTGGGGACAGTAACAAGCTCAAGAGTGAGAAACAAGTGTCGAGGTTTTATATTTAAGTATTAGTTTATAAGGGTGATCGTTGAGTAGGGAAAGGAAATTAAATAATAGATTCAAACTAGTTGTTAAGTTTAAACAAAATTAATTGACCAAGTCAAAATTAAAGGTAATGAATTATGGGAAAAAATAAATAAATGTAGAGCTCAAGTTATTCGTTAAGAATGAAGAGTATTTAACGGGTTGGAGATAATTAAACAAAAAATACAATTTTTTTCCTGAAGTAGACAAACTTGTTGATGTTTTGGTAGTTGCGGGAAGTATTAACCTCCAAGTGTAACCTTGGTACTTAGAATAGATCATTATGGAAGTAAGACAACCATTAAACAGATGTGTGGAAACCCTAGAAGAGATGTCATCCCAAGGTGAATAATAATAAAGAAATAGAAAACCCCTGAAAGAGAAGTCGACCCTGCCAGAAAAAGTCAAATTAAATTATATTTTCCAAAAAAGACGGGTCGACCCTATGAACAAAAGTTCAATGGAAGAATAAGTATAAATAAGGTGATGCCTTATCTCATTTACACACTCTCACTCAACAGAAGGAGGGCGCAATTTTGAGGAGCAGGATCTGCAGTAGCTACAGTTGCAACAAAAGGAGGCACAAGTCTGGAGAGGGTGGTGCAACAGTTGTCGTGGTGTAATATCAATATTTCTAGTATCTCTCTTGTGTGCTTCCCTTGGTAAAGGTACGATTCTATTATTAGAGGCATGTTCTCTTGGTATTGTGTTGTTGTTGCAGCAGTGGTGTTTTTGGTTAGGATTTATCTGTTGGTTCTAGTGTGGACTTGCCAGAATCATTCTATCTAAGAAAAAGGTTAGTTTGCTCGAGGTTGGCATATGTGACTGCCTATGGTTGGGTGAAAATGATGTGACATTGTCTATGGTTAAACAAGCATACCAAAATTTTAACATGGAATCAAAGTTGGTTTCCTTCGTAACAGTCTAAACACTAGAAGGAAGACCCTCAATTTCCCCCATTATCAAGCTCATTGAGAACTTACTGAACCCACTATGAAGGTCGCCTAAGGAGCGTGCATATTTTCCCCATATCAAATCTACAATCTTCCGAAGTTGTAGTTCCATTTGCTTCGTGCCAGTTTCTTCATGTCAGTTTCTTTGTGTCAGTTACTTCGTGCCAGTTGCTTCTTGCTTGTTGTAGTGCCAGTTGCAGTGCTAGTTGCAACAATAGTTGCAGTACCAGTTGCAGTTCCTCTGGTCCAATGAATTTTCTGATAACTCAGTGAAAGTGTTAGCACATAATCTTGTTAGATCTTTGGAGTCATTTTTCCTACTTAGGTTTCTAATTTTTTCTGTCTTTTCTTCCTGTACAGACGCGACCATATATTTCTCCTCCTAGCATATATTTTCCTTTGTTTTTTTCCTTCATCCTTTGGTTAGATGGTGTTCCTTGTCAAAGTTTTCCTAAGAGATATCAGCCCCGGGCTATCTTGTTTCCCCTTTGGCCAATTACTTCTCTTTTGCCTCTATTACCGAGTTTTTGTTTTTCCCAAGTCCTAGTTATGCCAGCCAGGTCTTACTTATTGCAAGTCGCAGCACTGAGAGCGGCCTTATATGGTTTCAAGCGAGCACAGGAATTGAGATTTCAAATGTTGAAGAATTATGCATCAAGAATCATGAAATACCGATTTGTGAAGGGAGGATCTGGGCCATCCATTTGCTAATAGCAGAGGACCGTTGATATAGCATCGACATTTTCAGAGGTTTGGGGATAGGAAGTTCAGGGCTCTTGTTGACAAGTGCACTGATATCTCGAAACCCCGAAGTGTGAAACCCTGATTTCATGGTTTTGAAAATCAGAGGTTTTTCTGGAGCAACTTCTCTTTCTCCTGAAATGTGAAAGCGTGAAATCTCCTAGGAATTCGGTCCACAGTCTCAGCGCCCGGTCACCAAGGTAGCAGTTCCTAAAAGGAGGGCTAGCATTCATTGCATAGTTGACAGTTCGTATGGTCGAAGGAAAGATCGTGGCTGTCCATCTCAAAGAATATCTAACCATTGATCAGAGTGGGGCCATTTCACAGAATCAAGCATCAGGTTTTCTGGAGTTAGAAGTGTGGGGAATCCCGATAGGCAAAGTCCCAACAATGCTTTGGAGAAAAACTATGGGTCACGGGACAGGGTCACATGGGGAGAATCTGGGGGAAGAGCTAAGGACTATTAAGCTCTATTTCGGGTTACATAACTTGAGAGTGTCAAGGAACTTGGCAGCAAGATTCATGAAATCGTGAATTCTGAAGCGCCTTTGGTGTTTAAGTGTATGGTCACAGGGTTATGGTCGCATGGAAGGAGGTTCTAGTCAGAGAGGATAATGATCATCATGTAGTTTTCTCAGGCAAAGGAATGGAACCAAAGGGAAAGACCATGCCCAAGGGGCCTAGAGAATTCGTATTAGTTGCAGAAGAAGGCGCCATGATTAACTCAACAAGTCGGGAGCTCCACCCAAGGGAATTCATCAATGTCTGGACTCTTCCCAACCCCAATGAAGGTAGTTAATGAAACTAGATAAGTTGGTTGAAACCTTGTTTCGACCATAAATGGGAAGCATGGAGGCTCAGTCATAGAGATAGGTTCACAAGGACAAATTCACCTTGTCATAAAAGTTTCCTGCAAAGCCCATGCTATCTTAGATCTACGTCTGACAGAGGAAAGCCTGTGTCATTTGACAGAAGGGGAAGAAACGCAAAGCTTTGAATGCAAGGTTCCAATTGCGTCCCTGGTGGACGTTGGCAGTTATGAGTATATATACTCATGTTTTATATATTTTAATGGTCAATGGTTGAGCTAGGCTCTCGTATTGTAAAGTTTTGATGAAGCACTGGTTTTCCTGGTTATGCGTTTGTATCTGAGACTTCATGTTTAATGAGAGTTAGCTTCTTTCCATCTCTCTATAAACGTTGTGTTAAAACACTCGGAATTGGAGGATCCAGTCGAGAGTTATGTGTTGTTATGATGTATGTTTGATCATAGCAATGTTATCACCCATTTTAAGCAGCTTCTTGTGTTATCTTTCCCTCCTCACACTAAGTAGTTCATAATTGGAGGATCTAGTCAAGCTTTTATAGTAGTCATTGTGATGTAGGTTTGATCACTGTGTTATTGTGGTTGTGTCATCTAGGCACATTTTAGTGTTTTGTTTTTCTTCTCCAAGTTGTTGGAATGCCTGGTGCCTATAGCAGTCTTGTCCACCACTCTCACCAACTCTTCTCTCTTCTCAGTTTAAAATCAACTTCCTGACTGAAGTTAGATCAAGACCTCACCTTCTTGTGCATGCCTGGCCTAGTTTTCTGAGTTAAAGTGATATTCTCCTGGGTCTGCCCACATTCGACCACCCCAATTTATTTATTCATGACATATAAAACTAATGGGTACTGAGCTTACCTCTGCCGCAATCCAGAGGTGACTTCTAGTGCTAACATTTCTAGCACCGTTGTCTGGGACAAAATTGAAGATTTTCCCTAGGCTTGAATGAAAAAGCTTACTAGTTCTGAAGGTGCATCAGAACTTAGTACACCCAAGATTACGACTATGCACCTGGTGATTCCACTGTGGTGAATCCGTTTAGGCGAATCCACTAGCGACTCCACTGTTTCAGCTATGGCTTCCAGAGGTAGACACATGAGGTCTACTCCACAACTGCCTTTAGAAACACCCGATGCTGACCCAGAGAAAATTATCAGAAGGAGAAAGGTCTTTCAAGAATGTACTTCCACTGTTGAACCAGGTATTTGTGAGGATTTTCATGATCCTTTTGTAGAAAATCCAATTTATGCTTCTTATTCTCCTGTTATATCTTCTGTTGGAGTTTCCCAAACTTAAAATTTTGGGAGTGTTCCTGTTGAGTTTTCCCCTCCTAGTTTGGGATTCGAGGGAGAAATCCTTGTCACTCCTCTATCCCCTGAAGTTGTACCATGGTTTAGACCTAGTGCCTCAGGATATTTCTCTACTCCAGGATTTACTACCCCTCCTCTTATTATTGTTGCTACTGCACGAAGAGAATCCTCTGCTCCCTCAAACCCTATAGCCTTTTCTCTAGATCCTCTATTGTTCCCCTCCCCTCCCATAAGCTTAGTTCCAGTCTCCCCTGTTCTAATTTGTTCCCCTCCTAGTTCTCCTCCACCTATTATCCTTATGGGAGGAGAAAATCCCCCCATGAATAGAATGGAGGCCATAATAGCTGCTAGGTATGGCCCCCTTGTTTTTCCTTAGCTTCTCAATGCCCTCCCAGCAGATGGCTACCTTAAGTAGTTGCCTAAGTTCACAGGCAAAGGAGACATAGCCCTAGAGGAACACCTTGAAGCCTTTTACAGTTTTACAGATCATCATGTCATCATGCATGCAAACGTATGGATGAGGATTTTTGTTCATATCCTTGAAGGAAAGGCTAGGAAATGGTTTAGGGCCTTGCCTCCTAGATATATAGATGGGATTGAGACTCTAGATAATGTCTTCTTGAGACAATGAGGGGATAAAAAGGACTTCATGTATTATATCATAGAGTTTGGGTTCCTAAATAGAAAATAGGGAGCATCTGTCTATGACTTCTTCAAAAGGTTCAATAAGATGTACAATAAGATCCCCACTGAGATAAATCCTACAGAGGTTTCCACCAAAATTACTTATGCCAGTGCTTTTAACCCCAATTTTTTCCTCCTGTTGAGGGAAAGAAGAGCCACTTTCCTGGCTCATATGCAAGATGCGGCTGTGGAAGTAGAGTCTAACATATTGGCAGTTGATTGGTTTAGAAATAAGGCTGACAAAGACATACCGACGAGGAGACCTGAAGCCTCCACATCCGGTTCCTCTGACCTCCGCACACAAATGGATGAAGTGACCAAGTTACTCAAATCAATTTCATATAGGATGGAAAGGTTGGAGTTAGAAGGGAATCCGACGTACAGAAATCCCCAAAATGTTGACAACAGAGGAAGTTTCAGGAGGCCTAACAACAATGATCCTCAAATTATGCCAAGGGAACAAAGGGATAGAGATAGAAATGATCAAAAAATCCATGCTCCTTTTCAAAACAACCTTGCTATTGATAAGGAAGAGGAAGAAGAAGAGTTAGATCTTGAAATTCATTGTATTGGGGACACCTCCCCATTTCCCAATCTAACTCAATATTCATATGAAGAGTTCCTCATGAACAATCAAATAAATGAGCTGAGTAAAGGGGAAAAGGCCAATAATAGCCCAAGAAAATACAACCTCCAGTCTACGAAGAATCAAGGGAAGTCTGATGTCCCTGATCCAACTCCTAGAGCAGAGAAGCATACTAAAGATGTAGTGAATCGTAGTAAAGAAAGGAAATCTCATGATTCCCCACCAATAGCCAAATATATTGTCCCAGAAGTGAGAGAAATTCAGAAGCCCCCTTCCTCCTTTAGCTTTGAGCATGAAATTTAGAAGATCAGAATCCATGTCCCCTTGTCAGAGCTAGTCAAGCATGAAGACTTCAAAGGGTCCCTCTCTAAGTTGATCCAGCCTAAACCACCATGTCATTCCACAGACTCAGTAAACCTCCAAGATGAAAAGCCAGCAGTCATCTTAGGTCCTATGGTAGAAGATAGAGATGATTCATCCCCTCCCTTCTACACATCCTTGAACATACATGATAAGGTGTTGCATAAATATCTGATGGATTCAGGGGCTTCCCACAATCTCATTCCTAAAACTCTCATGAAATAACTCAGGCTGGAAGTCCCAAAATCCTATCATGATTTGTATTAATTTGATTCGAGGAGAGTGCAATGTCTTGGGGTCATCAAAGATTTGGTTGTGACCTTGTTTCAGCTGCCCATGAAGAGTGTGGTCATGGATATCATGGTGGTCGATGTCCCTCCCAAGTTTGGCATGCTATTGTCAAGATCTTGGATAAAAGGCTTGGGGGAACATTACAAATGGACCTCATATATGCTACCATTCCAGTGTTTAGAGGGGAGCATAGAAGACTATACAGAGAAGCTCAGTTTGCCTACATTATCAATGATGAGGCAGACCCCACCAATCATCCAATATTTTCCCTTGATACTGATTTGGGATCCAACTTATTGTAGCTCACCGATGCTCTTGTACCTCCTCTTGAAATCATGAATCCCATTACTCTCAGCGAAAACCACCCAGTGAGCACCACTGTATGGAAAATTTTCTTCGATAGAACCTCCTCTAGAGAGTGTGTTGGTGCTGGATTATTTTTTGTCTCACCTACTCAGGAAACTATATATCTATCCTACAAGTTATAATTTGAAACTACCAATAATGTGGAAGAATATGAAGCTCTTATTTTTGGATTGAGGGTCGCAAAAGACATGGGGATTAAAGAGATATCAACGATTGGCGATGCTGAGTTGATCATCCAGCAGGTCAGAAATATCTATGAGGACAAACACCCTTGGCTCAGAAGTTATAGAAATGAGGTGTGAGATCTGGTCGACAGCTTTTTCTTGGCATTCAACATTTCATTTGTTCCTAGAGAAGAAAATGTCATGGCCAATTCTTTGGCTGTCTTAGCAAGCAGTTTCAAAGTTCCTATGCCACCTATGCTCAGGTATGACATAGAAGTGAAATACAGGCCCTCTATACCTAACAATGTTAGGCATTGGAAGGTATTTGAGGATGATCTCGAGATCAAGAGATTCTTGGAGATTGTTGATGAGTTTTCTACATTACACATTCACCAAGATCTCGACTCTGAAATAGATCCTCACACTGGTGTTATGCTGAACAAAATTGTTGGTCACTAGATCATCCAGTTGCCCAGAGATCACATCCCAAGGGGACTGGTTCCTTTGGAAAGACTATTTGACAATAATGATGTAAAAGTAAAGCGTAAAATCTCAAATGACAATGCTGATGTGACTGAGTGCAATATCGGCACAAAGGAAGTTCCCAAATTTGTTAAGTTGTCGAACAACCTGTCAAGGGAGCAGAGGACCAAATATGCTGAGTTATTAAAGGAATTCACTGACGTGTTCTCTTGGACTTATGAAGACCTCAGGACGTATGACACCAATGTTATTGAGCACAAGATTCCACTGAAAAAAGAGGCCAAAACATTTAGGCAGAAATTGAGACAAATTAATCATATGCTTCTGCCTATCATGGAGAGAGAGGTAAAGAAGTTGCTAGATGCCCAAATCATAGTGCCTTTGAGATATTCAGAGTGGGTGGCCAACTTGGTCCTAGTGAGAAAAAAAAGCGGAGAAATCAGACTTTGTGTTGATTTCAGAAACCTAAACAAGAGCTCAAAGAAAGACAATTACCCCTTTCCAAAAATGGAACATATTTTATGAAGGGTAACTGGCGCATCGAGGATATCCATGATCGACGGATTTTCGGGATGCAACCAGATCTTGGTCCTGCCTGAAGATAGAGAAATAAAACCTTCACCACTCCTTGGGGCACATTCATGTATGCCAAAATTCCCTTTGGATTGATGAACGTAGGGGAAAAGGATAAATTTGTGGTCATCTATGTGGATGACATAGCAGTCTTCTCCAAATATGATAAAGAACATTGTCAACATCTAAGGAAAGTCTTCTCAAAGTGCAGAAGGTTTGGTCTCTCCTTAAATCCCAAGAAATCATTGTTTTCCATGAAGGAGGGAAAGTTGTTGGGCAACATAGTATCAGCTGAGGGAGTTAGGATCGATCCCAACAGAGTTGAAGCAATCCAAACCTTGCCACTCCTGATATCCAGGAAAGAAGTCAAATCTTTCTTAGGAAAAATTAATTTTTTGAGGAGGTTTGTTTCCAACTTTGTTGAGATGGTAAAGCTTATAACAACCATGTTGAGAAAAGGAAATGAAGTAAAATGGATTGCTGAGTCGCGAGAATCCTTCAGCCTGATTAAGACGGCGTTTAATGAGGCACCTGTACTAGTCAGTCCTGATTACTGAAAGGATTTCCTTGTTTTTTTGTTTGCTTCATTTGACACTATAGTGACTGTTCTGTTGCAGAAGAATGTTGGAGGGTTGGAGAAGCCTATTTCCTTTTTCAGTTGGGCATTGAGAGATGTTGAGGTTAAATACAACATCATGGAGAAGCAGGCCTATTCTTTGGTTAAAGCTCTTAAATATTTCATAGCTTATGTCCTGCAATCCAAATTCATCGCATACATCCCTTCAGCTGTCGTTAAGGAGATTCTCATTCAGCCAAACATTGATGGGAGGAGGAGCCGATGGGTTTCCAAAATCCTTGAATTTGACCTAGAAATCAAGCCCACCAAATTGATCAAAGGTCACAGTTTAGACAAGATGTTGGTTGAATATAATTTCAAAGATTTAGGGGTTAACGTCATCCACACGTGCTCAGAAAACCAGTAGGCTGAGTTATCTGATAAAATTCCTCAAGGTAGCCCTCCATTGGCAGAATTCACCTGGTACAAAGATATTATATATTTTCTGCAGGAGTTAAGGCCCCCTGATGGTATGGAAAGGAGTAAGGAAAGATATTTAAAGCTCAAAGACATTAGATATTTCCTTATCGACTAGGTCTTGTATTGGAAAGACCCTATAGGAGTGCTTCTGAGATGTTTGGACCCACAAGAGGCCCATAAAATTATACTGGATTACCATGATAGCCTCTGTGGGGGACATCACTTTTGAAAAACCACAGCCTAAAAAATTCTCAGGGATATGTACTACCGGCCTACTCTGTTCACTGATGTTTGCGCAAAATTTAGAGAATGCGTTAAATGTCAAATATTTTCCAGAAAGCAGCAGCTAAAGTCCCTGCCATTGAAACCCATGGTTGCTTCAGGGCCCTTCCAGCAGTGGGGACTGGAATTCATTGGGGAAATTCATCCTGCGTCCAGTGGTCAACACAGATGGATCCTAGCTGCAACAGATTGTTTCACCAAGTGGATAGAGGTTATCCCCACTAGGAACACTTCTCATAAAGTGATCATCAGTTTTCTGGAAGATATTATAGTAAGGTTTGGTTTCTCGACCAGAATCGTCACTGACAATATTGTATCCTTAAAATCTCAACCATTGATCGGGTTTTGCAAGCAATTCAAAATCACACTAATTGACTCTACTTCATACTATCCGCGGGGAAATGGATTAGTCAAGTCCTCTAACAAAATCCTGGTAAAGATCATCAAAACATTGCTAGAGGATAACAAGAAAGAATGGGATTCAAAGCTCAAATTCACTCTATAGGCTGATAGAGTGACAACAAAGAGATCCATGGGCATCTCCCCTTTCCAGCTTGTATATGGGACTGAAGCATTTTTCCCTTCTCAGTTGGCCCTACCTGTGGAAAAGTTCTTCCAAGACTGCTAGGAAGAAACTGATGATATGATTAGGAGGATACATCAGTTGGTAGAGGTACAATAGATTAGAGAGAAGGTGATAGACAAAGCACATGACCGTCAATAGAAAATCAAGCAAGCCTTCGACAGTAAGGTGAGAAAAGAGACTTTCCAGCTAGGAGATCTAGTGCTCAAATGGGATGCTCCCAGATAGGACAATGGCAAGCACAACAAATTTGATGCCCTTTGGATCGGTCCCTTCAATATTTTTGAAGCATTTCCAAATAACACTTACAGGTTACATAATTTGGAGGGATATGAAATCTTTGGTAGCTTAGTAAATGGGCACTTCCTAAAAATATTTTTTGTTTAAATCCACCACCGGTGTCCCACCTTTGTAAATACCATCTATGTTTTATGTTGTTTTGTTTAGATTTTAATAGAAGACTCCACAACCCAACACTAAGGCACTGAAGCCGCGAAAGGAGTTCTTAGAGCCTCATAGGGAGGACTCTATCCCCCATGGTGCCTAATGTTAGCACATAATATTGTCAGATCTTTGGAGTCGTGTTTCCTACTTAGGTTTCTAATTTTGCCTGTCTTTTCTTCCTGTACAAAGCCGACCATATATTTCTCCTCCCAGCATATATTTTCCTTTATTGTTTTCCTTCATCCTTTTGTCGGCTGGTGTTCCTTTTCGAAGTTTTCCTAAGAGATATCAGCCCCGGGCTGTCTTGTTTCCCCTTTGGCCAATTACTTCTCTTTTTCCTCTATTACCGAGTCTTTGTTTTTCCCAAGTCCTAACTATGCCACCCAAGTCTTCCTTATTGCAGGTTGCAGCACTAAGAGCGGTCTTATATGGTTTCAAGTGAGCACAAGAATTGGGATTTCAAATGTTGAAGAATTATGCATCAAGAATGGTGAAATCCTGATTTACAAAGGGATGATCTGGGTCGTCTAGTTGCTAGTAGCAAAGGATCGTTGATCTAGCATCGGTGTTTTCGGAGGTTCACGGATCGAGAGTTCAGGGATCTCATTAACAAGCGCACTCATATCTTAAAACCACGAAGTGAGAAACCCTAATTTTATGGTCTCGTGGAACAAATATTTTCCCAGAGAAGCTTCTCTTTCTCTCGAAACAAGAAAGCGCAAAATCTCCCAGGAATTGGGTCCATGGTCTCCGCACCCGGTCACCAAGGTAGCAGTTTTGAGAAAGGGGGCTAGCGTTCATTGCATAGCCTTTAGTTCGTATGGTCGAAGGAAATATCATGGTCATCCATCTCAAAGAAGATATAACCATTGATCGGAGTGGGGCCATTTTGCAGAATCAAGCATCGGGTTTTCTGGACTCAAAAGTTTGGGGACTCCCGATAGGCAAAGTCCCGACCATACTTTGGAGAAAAACTTTGGGCCGTGGGACAGGGTCACATGGGGAGAATCCAGGGGAACAGATAAGGACTGTTAATCTCTATTTCGGGTTTCAGAACTTGAGAGTGTCGAGGAAATCGACAGTAGGATTCACGCAATCGTGAATTTCGAAGTACCTTTGGTGTTTAAGCGCATGGTCACAGGGTTATGGTCACGTGGAAGGAGGGTCTGGTCAGAGAGGATAGCGATCATCATGTATTTTTATCAGGAAGATGAATGGTGCCACAGGGAAAGATCGTGCCCAAGGGGCCTAGAGAATTCGTATTAGCTGCAAAAGAAGGTGCCATGATTAACTCAGCAAGCCGAGAGCTCCGCCCAAGGGAATTCATGAATGTCCAGACTCTTCTTGACCCCAATGAAGGCAGTTAATGAAACTAGAGAAGTTGGTTGAAACCACGTTTCGACCATAAATGGGAAGCATGGAGGCTCGGTCATAGAGGCAAGTTCACAAGCCCAAATTCGCCCTCTCATAAAATTTTCCTACAAAGCCCATGCTATTTTAGATCTACGTCTGACAAAGGAAAGCCTGTGCAGTCTGACAGAAGGGGAAGAAATGCAAAGCTTTGAATGTAGGGTTCCAATTGCATCCCTAGTGGATGTTGGCAGTTCTGAGTATATATACTCATGTTTTATATATTGTAATGGTCGATGGTTGAGCTAGGCTTCCGTAATGTAAAGTTTTGATGAAGCACTAGTTTTCCTAGTTATGCGTTTGTATTTGAGACTTCATGTTTAATGAAAGTCAGCTTCTTTCCATCTCTCTTATAACACTGTCTTAAAACACTCGGAATTGGAGGATCCAGTTGAGAGTTATGTTTTGTTATGATGTATGTTTGATCATAGCAATATTATCACCAGTTTAAAGTAGTTTCTTGTGTTATATTTCCCTCCTCACACTAAGTAGTTCGGAATTGGAGGATCCAATCAATCTGTTACAGTAGTCATTGTGATGTAGGTTTGATCATTGTGTTATTGTGGCTATGTCATCTAGGCGCATTTTAGTGTTTTGTTTTTCTTCTCCAAGCTGCTAGAATGCCTGGTGCCTATAGCAGTCTTGTCCACCACTCTCACCAAGTCTTCCCTCTTCTCATTTTAAACTCAGCTTCCTGACTGAAGTTAAATCAAGACCTCATGTTCTTTTGCATGCTTGGCCTAGTTTTATGAGTTAAAGCGATATTCTCCTAGGTTTGCCCACATTCGACCACCCCAATTTATTCATTCGTGACATATAAAACTGATGGGTATTGGGTTTACCTCTTCTGTAATCCATAGGTGACTTCTGGTGCTAATAGAAAGGATGATGAAATTAATCTTTCACTAGATCATCTCGCTAGCCATTTTTATAACATTTAGGGTTTCTGGTTTTGCAGCAACAAAAAAAACCTAACCCAAATTCGTTGGGCGCTTTCAATGAAGACTTGGGCCTAATTTTTTGGTTATCTTAGTGCACCCTACCATAGTGCATCTCCAATGATCTTCAGATTGCAAATTGGAGAACTTTGAAATTTTTGGGTTTGTCATTACTTATCGCTATTATCGGATGGTGTCGCTGCCTACCACTTTTTTCCACTGCTGTCGTAGGTATGTACTTGTATATGTTTAAACCATATCAAATCTTGAGGATGTTTGCAGGAAAAGGGATTTTTTTTCCAAGCATCAATAGTATATCTAAAGGGATCTTAGATCCAACACATTTAGATGAACAACACACTCCAGGTTTGATTGTTTTGATATGCCTCTAGCTGTTATGGAATTATTGTGATATTTTGAACATCTAAATTTCTTTTTGATCTATTTAAGTTATGGTTATTTATGGTCAAACTTAAAGTTATAATATGCCCTTATTCAAAGTATTAGATAGATTAAGGCTGAGGTTTTAGAGTTTAATTGCATAATATTCTCTAACTCAGATTTCTGTCAAGAAAGCATATTGTCTTAGTATAAGGGATAGTTTGGAGAGAATACTTGTCATCTTGAGTGAAGGAGAGTTGGAATAAAAGTAATAACACTCATTCTTGACGATAAGACTCCAGGTTCCATGTTTGATTGATTAAATTGGTAAGTTTCTAATTTTCACAAATCAAGTTTGATAATTGATGCATTACAAGTAAACACTATAGTTGTGACAACAATATTTGAAAGGTTTTGCTACTACTGGGTACAATGAATACTTGGTAGCATGTGAGTATTATTGATATAAATGCTTATTGTACTTGTTTGCAAGATGAACTAACATCTCCTCTAGGAGATACTTCTTGTTTTGCTTCCAGACAGGTCACCTTGGTAATGCTATGATGATTACCATGAAATTGTCTTTTATTCTTGTTAACATAGATATGTTCTTATGAAAATACTATTGGAAATAATTTTTCACTTGTTTCTCTTGTCTCAGGAAGGTTCTCTTGTAAATTCCATGGAGGTTACCATGGAGATATTGTTGTTCTTGTTTTCTTGTTCCAGGTAGGTTATTGTTAGAAAAACAGGATCGTGGAGCAATAAAATAAAATAAATGCGGAAATAAAACACATAAGATACACAATACAATAGAGAGACAGATATACGTGGTTGACCTAATGTGGGCTATGTCCAAAAGATAAATTTCCAGGTCCTTCCTTTATTATTATCCAACAAATGAAGGGATACAACCTACAACACACCCACTGTAACTTCCTCTTCTTTCTCTCACAATCTCCTCTCTCAAAATACAATACTCACAATGATACATAGTCGTAATACATTTCCCTCATAAAAGAAGGTTTTATTCTAGGGGAAAAAACCATAACATAACTTATACCATTAGATTTGTGACCTTATAATGAATGGTCCATATTTACAATGAAATTACAATGTACATTTACAAAGCAATTTTTCCTTTGAGGGCTTCACCCCCAAACCCCTGCCGGGGGCCTGCTTTCCCCCGGACCTCGCAGAGGGGGTAACCCCCCTCTGCACTCCCCCATGTGGAAGAGTGTACATTCTTCTGGGGTGTAAATTCTTCATGGGTTATAAGCATAGATGAAAATAAATACCTCTAAATAAGGAAGATAATCAGGATCCACAACCAACAGTTACCCTAGAGGAATGATTGGTCACAACACTAGAAGATTGTTGTTCCTATTACTTATTATTGAATTTTTATTTTGGCTCTTTTTCTAGGAAGGTCACAAGTGATAGCTATGAGAAGGAGCTACTGTGACAATTATTCTCATTATTGTTTTTATTATTATTATAAGAATATTATTCTTCTCTATTGTTTTCCCTTGTTGTTGGTCTTGTTCCGATCAGGTCATAGGTGATAACTCTAAGGAGAGATATAGTGACAGTTGCAGGAGGCAACATATTATATGGTCTCTAGTTGGAGACATGGAGCATAATATCTAGATAAGAAGTTGTATACAAGACCGTATACATCCATGTACCGAAGAAAAATAGGACAAAGTTAAAACCTTCTAGAAAGAAGGGTACTTTTGTGAGATACAAAGTATCTCGTATGGAGATTGATTGTAAGGATTATAAGGATCCAAATATGATAGAAAATAGCCCTTTAGTGCATAGTTAGTAAAGACAAAAGGGCCTACCCATAATCATTGCAGTAACTAGAAAGAGACTAGCATGGTCACGTGACACTTTGCAGGATGAAAATATATATGGCATCGATGAGCCATATCATGAGAAGGAACATATGGATCCACCAGTGGTGAGCTAGGAGGCCACACCAAGTACCAACTCAGAAGGATCTTGAATTTAGGAGAAGTCATCCATCATGATCCAGCAGAGAGGAGCAGCCTCCCCTAGACCATTCATGGGAGATTATACTTTAGAAGAGATCATCACATATAGAGGGAGAAGATGGATCCAGAGATTATATAGACTCAGAGGGATTCAAGCTTTAGAGGGATCATGGAGACTCATAGTGAGCCTGATATCAGAGAGATTCAATGTCTTAGAGACTTTTCCTCCTCAGATTCATATGGGAGAGAGAGACGTCTTCTAGGACTAATAGATAGGTCCCATGAGTGAGGAGGCTAGATCGAAGCTTCAGAGGCTTCGAGGAGATATGAGACCTCCTTAGAATGTTCACTTATTTCAGTGAAAAAGGAGAAAGTTAACCAGAAGGATTGGATATGGATTTTTCCTTGGTTCCGAGACCAGCAATGAAGTCAATGGTGACTTCCAAGTTGATCTACAATATCAAGCATGTTACAGATAACAGTATATAGATGTACACATCTTTATTTATGGCCAGGATATTCTCCCAGCAAGAGCGAGAATATTATGATGAGATATCTACTTGCTCAAGTAGCCAGAAGAAGTGTACATAGAGCATCCACAAGATACATGAGAAGGATTCTCATGTTTGTAGATTGAAGAAATATTTGTATGGGCTTAAGCAGGCACCCAGGGTAGGATATGCCAGATAGTTATTTTGATGAGTCAGGGATTGGTTTCCTACACCAATGGTGATGAATACGAAGAGACAATGGATGCAACCATGGATAGACAAATGATTGGTTTGTTAACGAACACAATGCCATATATATGTTTTGTGGCAAACACATTGAGTCAGTATATGGTTGTGCCAAGACGTGTTCACTTGATTGTAGAAAAAAATGTGATGAGGTACCTAAAAAGTACAATTGAATATAGAATCAGATATGTTTCAAATCATGAGATAAGCTTGCAAGGCTATACTGATTCAGATTGGGTCGGTAGTTTCGCAGACTAGAAGAGTACATATGGACGTTTCTTCAGTATTGGGATTAAATATGATCTCATGGTTTAGTAGGAAGCAGACTAGTGTGGCACTTAGTATGATTGAGGCAGAGTATCTATTAGTGTATTCATCTAGAAGTGAAGCAGTGTGGCTTTAGAAGTTTCTTGCGGGATTGTTTCATCTTGAGTTAGAGTCGACTTGTATCTGGTGTGACAACCAGAGTTGTGTGAAGTTGTTGGATAACCTGGTGTTTCATGACAAGTCCAAGTATATCGAGATCGAGTACCATTATATCAGAGATATGGTGCAGAAAGTAGGAATGAAGCTTGAGTATGTAGCTATAGATGAGCAGATAGAAGATGTGTTGACCAAGCTTCTATCAAGGGTGAATTTTGAGTACTTCAGGCACAAGCTTGGTGTGGCTCGGACAGACATACCCTTGTGATAGGATATGATTCATTATGGATGAAAATCCATATAGAAGCATGGTTTTCATGCTCGGGAATTGACTGTGGCACCATTCAGAATGATGTGTATGCAAATCCTTCAGGGAGAGCGTGTTTTCCTAGCTGACGAGGACCAACTAATTTGTGTGGTTGGAGGCTTCACGTAGATCCTTTAGTGAGGAAATGCCTCCAAGATAGCTAAAGGGCCAACCTAGTGTGTTGGACATCTATTACTCCAGTGAAATATTCTAGTACACAATTACTCTAGTGAAATAGTCTGGTATATTACTACTCTAGTGAAATAGTATGGTACGCATAATTACTCCAGTGAAATAGTCTGGTACACTGAGATATTGCTACTCTAGTGAAATAGTTTGGTATTCATAGCTACTCCGGTGAAATATTCTAGTACGTTGATATATTTCTACTCTAGTGAAATACTCTGGTATGCATGTTACTAGTTCTGTATGAACTAGATGTCATATTCTATGTGAGTTGGTGAGTTACTAGTTCTTTATGAACTAGATGACAGATTCTGTGTGAGTTGGAGAGTTGCTAGTTCTTTATGAAATAGATTCCATATTTTGTGTGAACTGGCGAGTTACTAGTTTTGTGTGAAGTAGATTCCATATTATGTGTGATTTGGCGAGGTTACTAGTTCTATATGAACTAGATTCCATATTTTGTGTGAGTTGGCAAGTTGCAGTTGCCTAGACTCCTCTTTGATTGGGTAGTAGCGCAGTTCTATGTAAACTGGATCAACTACATATTCCATAGCTTGTGCAGCTATAATGGTGATACTTGTCACATGATCTGTTTGATAATGAGATAGCATTTGTGGCCATGCTACATGTTACATGATCTATTTGATCATGAGATTGTCGTGTGGCCATGCTACTTGAGACATGATATGTTTGATCATGAGATAGCCTATGTGGCTATGGTGATGCTACCTTTAGACTACTCTACAAGACCATGTGATTCTTTCCCGTGCCATGTGATATGGATGGATGTGTTTGAGGCCATTACATGAAGAACATATTAGTTAATACCTCCCTAGCTAAGAGGGAGTGTTGATGTTTTGGTAGTTGCGAGAGGTATTAACCTCCAAGTGTAACTTTGTTACTTAGAATAGAGTATTTCAGAAGTAATAGAACCATTAAATAGATGTGTGGAAACCCTAGAAGAGAAGTCAGCCCAAGGAGCATAATAATAAAGAAATAGAAAACCTCGTAAAGAGAAGTCGACCCTTCCAGAAAAAGTCAAAGTAAATTATATTTGCCAGAAAAGACAGGTCAGCCATGTGGGAAAAGTTCACTAGAAAAATAAGTATAAATAACATGATGCCTTAGCTCATTTACACACTCTCACTCAACAAAAGGAGGGTGCAAGTATGAGGAGCAGCAATTGCAGTTGCAACAAAAGGAGGTGCAAGTCTGGAGAGGGTGTTGCAACAATTTTAATGGTCTAATATCAGTATTTCTGATATCTCTCCTGTGTGCTTCTCTTGGTAAAGGTACGCTTCTATTAATAGAGGTGCGTTCTCTTAGCATTGTGTTGTTGTTGTAGCAATGGTGTTTTTGGTTAGGTTTTATCTGTTGGTTCTAGTGTGGAGTTGCCAAAATCATTATATCTAAGAAGAGGTTAGTGTGCTCGGGGGTGGCATATGTGAATGCCTATTGTTGGGTGACAATGATGTGACATTGTCCATGGTTAAATGAGCATACCAAAATTTTAACAAAACTAAGGAAGAATAATTAAATAAAAACGAGAATCAACTAATAATGATAATATTAAAATAATATAATAATATAATAAAATTAGATAAAGTCTAGAAAGAGGATAAAAATGGAAATAGAGAAGATTCAAGAATTAATAAAGGAGATAAGTTAATATAATAATAAAATTTCCATAGATGATATTGATTGAATAAATTGAATGTATCAAAATAACGTAGGCAAAATAGTTGTTAAGAATACTAATAATTAATTGACCTAGACAAAATTAAGGGTGAAGAATTAATTATTGGAGAAAATACATAAGTAAAGAGATCAAATTAGTCGGAAGGGTTTTCAAGC
>SNQJ01S0015205.1:153447-171353 GCA_010110895.2 Picea sitchensis
AAGGAAATTAAATAATAGATTCAAACTAGTTGTTAAGTTTAAACAAAATTAATTGACCAAGTCAAAATTAAAGGTAATGAATTATGGGAAAAAATAAATAAATGTAGAGCTCAAGTTATTCGTTAAGAATGAAGAGTATTTAACGGGTTGGAGATAATTAAACAAAAAATACAATTTTTTTCCTGAAGTAGACAAACTTGTTGATGTTTTGGTAGTTGTGGGAGGTATTAACCTCCAAGTGTAACCTTGGTACTTAGAATAGATCATTATGGAAGTAAGAGAACCATTAAACAGATGTGTGGAAACCCTAGAAGAGATGTCATCCCAAGGTGAATAATAATAAAGAAATAGAAAACCCCTGAAAGAGAAGTCGACCCTGCAAGAAAAAGTCAAATTAAATTATATTTTCCAGAAAAGATGGGTCGACCCTATGAACAAAATTTCAATGGAAGAATAAGCATAAATAAGGTGATGCCTTATCTCATTTACACACTCTCACTCAACAGAAGAAGGGCGCAATTTTGAGGAGCAGGATCTGCAGCAACTACAGTTGCAACAAAAGGAGGCATAAGTCTGGAGAGGGTGGTGCAACATTTGTCGTGGTGTAATATCAATATTTCTAGTATCTCTCTTGTGTGCTTCCCTTGGTAAAGGTACGATTCTACTATTAGAGGTATGTTCTCTTGGTATTGTTTTGTTGTTGCAACAGTGGTGTTTTTGGTTAGGATTTATCTGTTGGTTCTAGTGTGGACTTGCCAGAATCATTTTATCTAAGAAAAAGGTTAGTGTGCTCGAGGTTGGAATATGTGAATGCCTATGGTTGGGTGAAAATGATGTGACATTGTGTATGGTTAAACAAGCATACCAAAATTTTAACATGGAATCAAAGTCGGTTTCCTTCGTAACAGTCTAAACACTAGAAGGAAGACCCTCGATTTCCCCCATTGTCAAGCTCGTTGATAACTTACTGAACCCACTATGAAGGTCGCCTAAGGAGTGTGCATATTTTCCCCATATCAGATCTACAATCTTCCAAAGTTGTAGTTCCAGTTGATTCGTGCCAGTTTCTTCATGTCAGTTTTTTTGTGTCAGTTACTTCGTGCCAGTTGCTTCTTGCTTGTTGCAGTGCCAGTTGCGGTGCTAGTTGCAACAATAGTTGCAGTACCAGTTGTAGTTCCTCTGGTCCAATGAATTTTCTAGTAACTCAGTGAAAGTGTTAGCACATAATCTTGTTAGATCTTTGGAGTCGTGTTTCCTACTTAGGTTTCTAATTTTTCCCGTCTTTTCTTCCTGTACAGACCTGACCATATATTTCTCCTCCTAGCATATATTTTACTTTTTTTTTTCCTTCATCCTTTGGTCAGATGGTGTTCCTTGTTGAAGTTTTCCTAAGAGATATCATCCCTGGGCTATCTTGTTTCCCCTTTGGCCAATTACTTCTCTTTTGCCTCTATTACCGAGTCTTTGTTTTTTCCAAGTCCTAGATATGCCACCCAGGTCTTACTTATTGCAGTTCGCAGCACTGAGAGCGGTCTTATATGGTTTCAAGCAAGCACAGAAATCGAGATTTCAAATGTTGAATAATTTTTCATCAAGAATCACGAAATACCGATTTGTGAAGGGAGGATCTGGGCCATCCAGTTGCTAGTAGCAGAGGACCGTTGATCTAGCATCGACGTTTTTAGAGGCTTGGGGATAGGAAGTTTAGGGATCTTGTTGACAAGCGCATTGATATCTCGAAACCCCGAAGTACGAAAACCTAATTTCATGGTTTTGAAAATCAGAGATTTTTCTGGAGCAGCTTCTCTTTCTCCCAAAATGCAAAGGCATGAAATCTCCTAGGAATTGGGTCCACAGTCTCAGTGCCTGGTCACCAAGGTAGTAGTTCCGAAAAAGGGGGCTAGCATTCATTGCATAGTTGACAGTTCGTATGGTCGAAGGAAAGATCGTGGCCATCCATCTCAAAGAAGATCTAACCGTTGATCAGAGTGGGGCCATTTCACAGAATCAAGCATTAGGTTTTCTGGAGTCAGAAGTGTGGGGACTCCCGATAGGCAAAGTCCCAACAATGCTTTGGAGAAAAACTCTGGGTCGTGGGACAGGGTCACATGAGGAGAATCTGAAGGAAGAGCTAAGGAATGTTAATCTCTATTTTGGGTTTCAGAACTTGAGAGTGTCAAGGAACTTGGCAGCAGGATTCATGAAATCGTGAATTCTGAAGCACCTTTGGTGTTTAAGTGTATGGTCACAGGGTTATGGTCGCATGGAAGGAGGTTCTGGTAAGAGAGGATAACGATCGTCATGTAGTTTTCTCAGGCAGAGGAATGGCACCAAAGGGAAAGACCACGCCAAAGGGTCCTAGAGAATTCATATTAGTTGCAGAAGAAGGCGCCATGATTAACTCAGCAAGTCGGGAGCTCCGCCCAAGGGAATTCATCAATGTCTAGACTCTTTGCGACCCCAATGAAGGTAGTTAATGAAACTAGATAAGTTGGTTGAAACCGTGTTTCGACCATAAATGGGAAGCATGGAGGCTCAGTCATAGAGGTAGTTTCACAAGCCCAAATTCACCTTGTCATAAAAGTTTCCTGCAAATCCCATGTTGTCTTAGATCTACATCTGACAGAGGAAAGCCTGTGTCGTTTGACAGAAGGGGAAGAAACACAAATCTTTGAATGTAGGGTTCCAATTGTGTCCCTGGTGGACATTGGAAGTTATGAGTATATATACTCATGTTTTATATATATTAATGGTCAATGGTTGAGCTAGGCTCTCGTATTGTAAAGTTTTGATGAAGCACTAGTTTTCCTGGTTATGTGTTTGTATCTGAGACTTCATGTTTAATGAGAGTCAACTTCTTTCCATCTCTCTGTAATTGTTGTGTTAAAACACTCGGAATTGGAGGATCCAGTCGAGAGTTATGTGTTGTTATGATGTATGTTTGATCATAGCAATGTTATCACCCGTTTTAAGCAAATTCTTGTGTTATCTTTCCCTCCTCACACTAAGTAGTTCATAATTGGAGGATCCAGTCGAGCTTTTATAGTAGTCATTGTGATGTAGGTTTGATCACTGTGTTATTGTGGTTGTGTCATCTAGGCACATTTTAGTGTTTTGTTTTTCTTCTCCAAGCTGTTGGAATGCCTGGTGCCTATAGCAGTCTCGTCCACCACTCTCACCAACTCTTCCCTCTTCTTAGTTTAAAATCAACTTTCTGACTGAAGTTAGATCAAGACCTCACCTGCTTGTGCATGCTTGGCCTAGTTTTCTGAGTTAAAGTGATATTCTATTGGGTCTACCCACATTCGACCACCCCAATTTATTTATTCGTGACATATAAAACTGATGGGTACTGAGCTTACCTATGCCGCAATTGAGAGGTGATTTCTGGTGCTAACATTTTCGGTGTCGTTGCCGGTGACGAAATTGAAGATTTTCCCTGGGCTTGAATGACAAATCTTACTAGTTCTGAAGGTGCATCAGAACTTAGTACACCCAAGATTGCGACTATGCACCTGTTGATTCCACTGTGGTGACTTCGTTGAGGCGACTCCACTATTTCAGTTGTGGCTTCCAGAGGTAGACACATGAGGTCTACTCCACAACTGCCTTTAGCAACACTCGACGCTGACCGAGAGAAAATTATCAGAAGGAGAAAGGCCCTTCAAGAATGTACTTCCACTGTTGAACCAGGTATTTCTGAGGATTTTCATGATCCTTTTGTAGAAACTCCAATTTCTGCTTGTCATTCTCCTATTATATCTTCTATTGGAGTTTCCCAAACTTTAAATTTTGGGAGTGTTGCTGTTGAGTTTTCCCCTCCTAGTTTGGGATTTGAGGGAGAAATCCTTGTCACTCCTCTATCCCCTGAAGTTGTACCATGGTTTAGACCTAGTGCCTCGGGATATTTCTCTACTTCGGGATTTACTACCCCTCCTCTTATTATTGTTTCTACTACGTGAAGAGAAGCCTCTGCTCCCTCAAACCCTGTAGCCTTTTCTCTAGATCCTCTATTGTTCCCCTCCCCTCCCAAAAGCTCATTTCCAGTCTCCCCTGTTCTAATTTCTTCCCCTCCTAGTTCTCCTCCACCTATTATCCCTATGGCAGGAGAAAATCCCCCCATGACTAGAATGGAGGCCATAATAGCTGCTAGGTATGCCCCCCTTGTTTTTCCTTAGCTTCTCAATGCCCTCCTAGCAGATGGCTACCTTAAGCAGTTGCCTAAGTTCACAGGCAAAGGAGACATAGCCGCAGAGGAACACCTTGAAGCCTTTTACAGTTTTACAGATCATCATGTCATCATGCATGTAGACGTATGGATGAGGATTTTTGTTCATATCCTTCAAGGCGAGGCTAGGAAATGGTTTAGGGCCTTGCCTCCTAGATATATAGATGGGATTGAGACTCTAGATAATGTCTTCTTGAGATAATGAGGGGATAAAAAGGACTTCATGTATTATATCACATATTTTGGGTTCCTAAAGAGAAAATAGGGAGCATCTGTCTATGACTTCTTCAAAAGATTCAATAAGATGTACAATAAGATCCCCACTAAGATAAAGCCTACAGAGGCTTCTGCCAAAATTACTTATGCCAGTGATTTTGACCCCAATTTTTGCTTCCTGTTGAGGGAAAGAAGAGCCACTTTCCTAGCTCATATGCAAGATGTGGCTGTGGAAGTAGAGTCTAACATATTGGTAGTTGATTGGCTCAGAAATAAGGCCGACAAATACATACCGAGGAAGAGACCTGAAGCCTCCACATTCGGTTCCTCTGACCTCCGCACACAAATGGATGAAGTGACCAAGTTAATCAAATCAATTTTGGCTAGGATAGAAAGCTTGGAGTTAGAAGGGAAGTCAGTGTACAAAAATCCCCAAAATGTTGACAACAGAGGAAGTTTCAGGAGGCTGAACAACAATGATCCTCAAATTATGCCAAGGGAACAAAGGGATAGAGATAGAAATGATCAGAAAATGCATGCTCCTTTTCAGAACAACCTTGCTATTGATAAGGAACTGGAGGAAGAAGAGATAGACCCTGAAATTCATTGTATTGGGGACACCTCCCCATTTCCCCATCTAACTCAATCTTCATACGAAGAGTTCCTCGTGAACAATCAAATAAATGAGTTGAGTAAAGGGGAAAAGGCCAATAATAGCCCAATAAAATACAACCTCCAGTCTACGAAGAATCAAGGGAAGTTTGATGTCCCTGATCCATCTCCTAGAGTAGAGAATCCTAATAAAGATGCAGTGAATCGTAGTAAAGAAAGGAAATCTCATGATTCCCCACCAATAGCCAAATATATTGTCCCAGAGGTGAGAGAAATTTAGAAGCCCCCTTCCTCCTTTAGCTTTGAGCATGAAATTCAGAAGATCAGAATCCATGTCCCCTTGTCAGAGCTAGTCAAGCATGAAGACTTCAAAGGGTCCCTCTCTAAGCTGCTCCAGCCTGAACCACCCTATCATTCCACAGACTCAGTAAACCTCCAAGATGAAAAGCTAGCAGTCATCTTAGGTCCTATGGTAGAAGATAGAGATGATTCATCCTCTCCCTTCTACACATACTTGAACATACATGATAAGGTGTTGCATAACTATCTAATGGAGTCAGGGGCTTCCCACAATCTCATTCCTAAAACTGTCATGGAAGAACTCGGGCTGGAAGTTCCAAAATTCTATCATGATTTGTATTCATTTGATTCGAGGAGAGTGCAATGTCTTGGGGTCATCAAAGATTCGGTCATGACCTTGTTTTAGTGGCCCATGAAGAGTGTGGTCATGGATATCATGGTGGTCGATGTCCCTCCCAAGTTTGTCATGCTATTGTCAAGATCTTGGATAAAACGTCTTGGGGCAACATTACAAATGGACCTCATATATGCTACCATTCCAGTGTTCATAGGGGAGCATAGAAGACTGCACAGAGAAGCTTAGTTGGCCTACATTACCAGTGATGAGGCAGACCCCACCAATCATCCAATCTTTTCCCTTGATACTGATTTGGGATCCAACTTATTGTAGCTCACTGATGCTCCTGAACCTCCTCTTGAAATCATGAATCCCATTACTCTCGGTGAAAACCACCCAGTGAGAACCACTGTATGGAAAATGTTCTTCGATAGAACCTCCTCTAGAGAGTGTGTTGGTGCCGGAGTATTTTTTGTCTCACCTACTCAGGAAACTATATCTTTGTCCTACAAGTTAGATTTTGAAACTACCAATAATGTGGAAGAATATGAAGCTCTTATTTTGGGATTGAGGGTCGCAAAAGACATGGAGATTAAAGAGATATCAGTGATTGGTGATGCTGAGTTGATCATTCAGCAGGTCAGAAATATCTATGAGGACAAACACCCTTGGCTCAGAAGTTATAGAAATGAGGTGTGGGATCTAGTCGACATCTTTTTCTTGGCATTCAACATTTCATTTGTTCCTAGAGAAGAAAATGTCATGGCCAATTCTTTGGCTGTCTCAACAAGAAGTTTCAAAGTTCCTATGCCACCTAAGCTCAGGTATGACATAGAAGTGAAATACAGGCCCTCTATACCTAACAATGTTAGGCATTGGAAGGTATTTAAGGATGATCTCGAGATCAAGAGATTCCTGGAGATTGTTGATGAGTTTTCTACATTACACATTGACCAAGATCTCGACTCTGAAATAGATCCTCACAGTGGTGTTATGCTGAACAAAATTGCTAGTCACCAGATTGTCCAGTTGCCCATAAATCACATCCCAAGGGGACTGGTTCCTTTGGAAATACTATTTGACAATAATGATGTAGAAGTAAAGCGTAAAATATCAAATGACGATGTTTATGTGGCTGAGTGCAATATCGGCACAAAGGAAGATCCCAAATTTGTTAAGTTGTCGAACAGCCTGTCAAGGGAGTAGAGGGCCAAATATAATGAGTTATTAAAGGAATTCACTGACGTGTTCTCTTAGACTTATGAAGACCTCAGGACGTATGACACTAGTGTTATTGAACACAAGATTCCACTGAAAAAAGAGGCCAAAACATTTAGGCAGAAATTGAGACAAATTAATCATATGCTTCTGCCTATCATGGAGAGAGAGGTAAAGAAGCTGCTATATGCCCAAATCATAGTGCCTTTGAGATATTCAGAGTGGGTGGCCAACCTGGTCCCGGTGAGAAAAAAGAGCGGAGAAATCAGACTTTGTGTTGATTTCAGAAACCTAAACAAGAGCTCAAAGAAAGACAATTACCCCTTTCCGAAAATGTAACATATTTTACGAAGGGTAACTGGTGCATCGAGGATATCCATGATCGATGGATTTTTGGGATACAACCAGATCTTGGTCCTACCTGAAGACAGAGAAAATAAAACCTTCACCACTCCTTGGGGCACATTCATGTATGCCAAAATTCCCTTTGGATTGATGAACGTGGGGGAAACCTTTTAGAGAGCCATGGATATAGATTTCATTGGGGAAAAGGATAAATTTGTGGTCATCTATGTGGATGACATAGCAGTCTTCTCCAAATATGATAAAGAACATTGTCAACATCTAAGGAAAGTCTTCTCAAAGTGCAGAAGGTTTGGAATCTCCTTAAATCCCAAGAAATCGTTGTTTTTCATGAAGGAGGGAAAGTTGTTGGGCAACATAGTATCAGCTGAGGGAGTTAGGATCGATCCCAACAGAGTTGAAGCAATCCAAACCTTGCCACTCCTGATATCCAGGAAATAAGTCCAATCTTTCTTAAGAAAAATTAATTTTCTCAGGAGGTTTTTTTCCAACTTTGTTGAGATGGTAAAGCTTATAATAGCCATGTTGAGAAAAGGAAATGAAGTAAAATGGACTGTTGAGTCCCGAGAATCCTTCAGCCTGATTAAGAAGGTGTTGACTGAGGCACCTATACTAGTCAGTCCTGATTACTCAAAGGATTTCCGTGTTTTTTTGTTTGCTTCATTTGACACTATAGCGACTGTTATGTTGCAGAAGAATGCTGGAGGGTTGGAGAAGCCCATTTCCTTTTTCAGTTGGGCATTGAGAGATGTTGAGGTTAAATACAACATCATGGAGAAGAAGGCTTATGCTTTGGTTAAAGCTATTAAAGCTTTCATAGCTTATGTCCTACAATCCAAATTTATCACATACTTTCGTTCAGCTGTCGTTAAGGAGATTCTCATTTAGCCAAACATTGATGGGAGGAGGAGCCGATGGATTTCCAAAATCCTTGAATTTGACCTAGAAATCAAGCCCACCAAATTGATCAAAGGTCATGGTTTAGCCAAGATGTTGGTTGAATCTAATTTCAAAGCTTTAGGGGTTAACATCATCCACACGTTCTCAGAAAACCAGCAGGCCGAGTTGTCTGATAAAATTCCTCAAGGTAGCCCTCCATTGGTAGAATTCACCTGGTACAAAGATATTATATATTTTCTGCAGGAGTTAAGTCCCCCTGATGGTATGGGAAGGAGTAAGGAAAGAGCTTTAAAGCTCAAAGACATTAGATATTGCCTTATCAACCAGGTCTTGTATTGGAAAGACCCTATAGGAGTGCTTCTGAGATGTTTGGACCCACAAGAGGCCCATAAAATTATATTGGATTACCATGACAACCTCTGTGGGGGACATCACTTATGGAAAACCACAGCCTACAAAATTCTCAGGGCTATGTACTATTGGCCTACTCTGTTCACTGATGTTTGCACAAAATTCAGAGAATGCATTAAATGTCAAATATTTTCCAGAAAGCAACAGCTAAAGTCCCTGCCATTGAAACCCATGGTTGCTTCAGGGCCCTTCCAACAGTGGGGACTGAACTTCATTGGGGAAATTCATCCTGCATCCAATGGTCAGCACAGATGGATCCTGACTGCAATAGATTATTTCACCAAGTGGATAGAGGTTATCCCCACTAGGAACACTTCTCATAAAGTGATCATTGTTTTTTTGGAAGATATTATAGTAAGGTTTGGTTGCCTGACCAGAATCATCACTGACAATGTTGCATCCTTCAAAGCTCAACCATTGATCAGGTTTTGCGAGCAATTAAAAATCACACTAATTCTCTCTACTCCCTACTATCTGCAAGGAAATGGATTAGTCGAGTCCTCTAACAAAAGCTTGGTAAAGACCATCAAAACATTGCTAGAGGATAACAAGAAAGAATGGGATTCAAAGCTCAAATTCACTCTCTAGGCTGATAGAGTGACAATAAAGAGGTTCCTGGGCATCTCCCCTTTCTAGCTTGTATATGGGACCAAAGCAGTTTTCCCTTCTCAGTTGGCCCTGCCTGTGGCAAAGTTCTTCTAAGACTGCCAGGAAGAAACTGATGATATGATTAGGAGAATACATCAATTGGTAGAGGTACAACAGATTAGAGAGTAGGTGATAGACAAAGCACACGACCGTCAATAGAAAATCAAGCAGGCCTTCGACAGTAATGTGAGAAAAGAGACTTTCCAGCTGGGAGATCTGGTGCTCAAATGGGATGCTCCCAGACAAGACAAGGGCAAGCACAACAAATTTGATGCCCTTTGGATCGGTCCCTTCAATATTTTCGAAGTATTTCCAAATAACACTAATAGGTTACATAATTTAGAGGGAGATGAAATCTTTGGCAGCTTAGTAAATGGGATTTTCCTAAAAATATTTTTTGTTTAAAGCCACCACCGGTGTCCCACCTTTGTAAATACCATCTCTGTTTTATGTTGTTTTGTTTAGATTTTAATAGAAGACTCCACAACCCAACACTAAGGCACTGAAGCCATGAAAGGAGTTCTTAGAGCCTCGCAGGGAGGACTCTATCCCCCATGGAGCCTAATGTTAGCACATAATATTGTCAGATCTTTGGAGTCGTGTTTCCTACTTAGGTTTCTAATTTTGCCTGTCTTTTCTTCCTGTACAAACCCGACCATATATTTCTCCTCCCAGCATATATTTTCCTTTATTGTTTTCCTTCATCCTTTGGTCGGCTGGTGTTCCTTGTTGAAGTTTTCCTAAGAGATATCAGCCCCAGGCTGTCTTGTTTCCCCTTTGGCCAATAACTTCTCTTTTGCCTCTATTACCGAGTCTTTGTTTTTCCCAAGTCCTAACTATGCCACCTAAGTCTTCCTTATTGCAGGTTGCAGCACTAAGAGCGGTCTTATATGGTTTCAAGCGAGCGCAAGAATTGGGATTTCAAATGTTGAAGAATTATGCATCAAGAATGGTGAAATCCTGATTTACAAAGGGATGATCTGGGTCATCCAGTTGCTAGTACCAGAGGACCGTTGATCTAGCATCGGTGTTTTCGAAGGTTCAGGGATCGGGAGTTCAGGGCTCTCATTGACAAGCGCACTCATAGCTCAAAACCCTGAAGTGAGAAACCCCAATTTCATGGTTTAATGGAATGAAGATTTTCCCAGAGAAGCTTCTCTTTCTCTCAAAACAGGAAAGCACGAAAGCTCCCAGGAATAAGGTCCACGGTCTCTGTGCCCGGTCACCAAGGTAGCAGTTCTGAGAAAGGGAGCTAGCATTCATTGCATAGCCTTTAGCTCATATGGTCGAAGGAAAGATCATGGTCATCCATCTCAAAGAATATCTAACCATTGATCAGAGTGGGGCCATTTTGCAGAATCAAGCATCGGGTTTTTTGGAGTCAGAAGTTTAGGGACTCTCGATAGGCAAAGTCCCGACAATACTTTAGAGAAAAACTCTGGGTCGTGGGACAGGGTCACATGGGGAGAATCCGAGGGAAGAGATAAGGACCGTTAAGCTCTATTTCGGGTTTCAGAACTTGAGAGTGTCAAGGAAATCGGAAGCAGGATTCGCAAAATTGTGAATTTTGAAGCACCTTTGGTGTTTAAGCGCATGGTCACAGGGTTATGGTCATGTGGAAGGAGGGCCTGGTCGGAGAGGATAGTGATCATCATGTATTTTTCTCAGGAAGAGTAATGGTGCCAAAGGGAAAGACCGCACCCAAGGGGCCTAGAGAATTCGTATTAGCTGCAAAAGAAGGTTCCATGATTAACTCAGCAAGTCGGGAGCTCCGCCCAAGGGAATTCATGAATGTCCAGACTCTTCCTGACCCCAATGAAGGCAGTTAATGAAACTAGAGAAGTTGGTTGAAACCGCGTTTCGACCATAAATGGGAAGCATGGAGGCTCGGTCATAGAGGCAAGTTCACAAGCCCAAATTCGCCCTCTCATAAAAATTTCCTGCAAAGCCCATGCTGTTTTAGATCTGCGTCCGACAAAGGAAAGCTTGTGCAGTCTGACAGAAGGGGAAGAAATGCAAAGATTTGAATGCAAGGTTCCAATTGCATCCCTGGTGGATGTTGGCAGTTCTGAGTATATATACTCATGTTTTATATATTGTAATGGTCGATGGTTGAGCTAGACTTCCGTAATGTAAAGTTTTGATGAAGCACTAGTTTTCCTAGTTATGTGTTTGTATCTAAGACTTCGTGTTTAATGAAAGTCAACTTCTTTCCATCTCTCTTCTAACACTGTGTTAAAACACTCGGAATTGGAGGATCCAATCGAGAGTTATGTGTTGTTATGGTGTATGTTTGATCATAGAAATATTATCACCAGATTTAAGCAGTTTCTTGTGTTATATTTCCCTCCTCACACTAAGTAGTTCGGAATTGGAGGATCCAGTCAATTTGTTACAGTAGTCATTGTGATGTAGGTTTGATCACTGTTTTATTGTGGCTATGTCATCTAGGCGCATTTTAGTGTTTTGTTTTTCTTCTCCAAGTTGCTAGAATGCCTGGTGCCTATAGCAGTCTTGTCCACCACTCTCACCAAGTCTTCCCTCTTCTCATTTTAAACTCAGCTTCCTGACTGAAGTTAGATCAAGACCTCATGTTATTTTGCATGCTTGGCCTAGTTTTTTGAGTTAAAGTGATATTCTCCTAGGTCTGCCCACATTCGACCACCCCAATTTATTCATTTGTGACATACAAAACTGATGGGTACTAGGATTACCTCTTCCGTAATCCAGAGGTGACTTCTAGTGCTAACAGAAAGGATGATGAAATTACTCTTTCACTAGATCAGCTCGCTAGCCATTTTTCTAACATTTGGGGTTTCTGGTTTTGCAGCAGCAAAAAAACCTAACCCAAATTCGTTGGGCGCTTTCAATGAAGACTTGGGCCTAATTTTTTGGTTATCTTAGTGCACCCTACCATAGTGCATCTCCAACGATCTTCAGATTGCAAGTTGGAGAACTTTGAAATTTTTGGGTTTGTCATTACTTATCGTTATTATCGGATGGTGTCGTTGCCTACCACTTTTTTCCGTTGCTGCCGGAGGTATGTACTTGTATATATTTAAACCATATCACATCTTGAGGGTGTTTGCAGGAAAAGGGATCTTTTTTCCAAGCATCAATAGTAGATCTAAAGGGATCTTAGATCCAACACATTCAGATGAACAACACACTCCAGGTTTGATTGTTTTGATATGCCTCTTGTTGTTATGGAATTATTGTGATATTTTGAACATCTAAATTTATTTTTGATCTATTGAAGTTATGATTATTTATGGTCAAAGTTAAAGTTATAAGATTCCCTTATTCAAAGTATTAGATAGATTAAGGTTGAGGTTTTAGAGTTTAATTGCATAATATTCTCTAACTCGGATTTCTATCAAGAAAGCATATTGTCTTAGTATAAGGGATAGTTTGGAGAGAATACTTGTCATCTTGAGTGAAGGAGACTTGGAATAAAAGAAACAACACTCATTCTTGATGATAAGACTCTAGGTTCCATGTTTGATTGATTAAATTGGTAAGTTTCTAATTTGCACAAATCAAGTTTGATAATTGATGCATTACAAGTAAATACTATAGTTGTGACAACAATATTTGAAAGGTTTTGTTACTACTAAGTATAATGAATACTTGGTAGCATGTGAGTATTATTGATATAAATGCTTATTATACTTGTTTGCAAGATGAAATAACATCTCCTCTAGGAGATACTTCTTGTTTTGCTTCCAGATAGGTCACTTTGGTAATGCTATGATGATTACCATGAAATTGTCTTTTATTCTTGTTAACATATATATGTTCTTATGAAAATACTATTGGGAATAATTTTTCACTTGTTTCTCTTGTCTTGGGCAGGTTCTCTTGTAAATTCCATGGAGGTTACCATGGAGATATTGTTGTTCTTGTTTTCTTGTTCCGGGTAGGTTACTGTTAGAAAAACAGGATCGTGGAGCAATAAAATAAAATAAATGTGGAAATAAAACACATAAGATACACAATACAATAGAGACATATATACGCGGTTCACCCAGTGTGGGCTATGTCCACCAGATAAATTTCTAGGTCCTTCCTTTATTATTATCCAACAAATGAAGGGATACAACCTACAACACACCCACTGTAACTTCCTCTTCTTTCTCTCACAATCTCCTCTCTCAGAATACAATATTCACAATGATACATAGTCGTAATACATTTCCCTCATAAAAGAAGGTTTTATTCTAGGGAAAAAACCCATAACATAACTTATACCATCAGATTTGTGACCTTATAATGAATGGTCCATATTTACAATGAAATTACAATGTACATTTACAAAGCAATTTTTCCTTCGAGGGATTCACCCCCAAGCCCCTGCTGGGGGCCCGCTTTCCCCCAGACTTCGCAGAGGGGGTAACCCCCCTCTGCACTTCCTCGTGTGGAAGAGTGTACATTATTCTGGGGTGTAAATTCTTCATGGGTTATAAGCACAGATGAAAAAAAATACCTCTGAATAAGGAAGATAATCAGGATCCACAACCAACAGTTACCCTGGATGAATGATTGGTCACAACACTAGAAGATTGTTGTTCCTATTACTTATTATTGAATTTTTATTTTGGCTCTTTTTCTAGGAAGGTCACAAGTGATAGATCTAAGAAGGAGCTACTCTGACAATTATTCTCGTTATTGTTTTTATTATTATTATAAGAATATTATTCTTCTTTATTGTTTTCCCTTGTTGTTGGTCTTGTTCTGATCAGGTCATAGGTGATAACTCTAAGGAGAGATATAGTGACAGTTGCAGGAGGCAACATATTATATGGTTTCTAGTTGGAGACATGGAGCATAATATCTAGATAAGAATTTGTATACAAGACTGTATACATCCATGTACCAAAGAAAAATAGGACAAAGTTAAAACCTTCTAGAAAGAAGGGTACTTTTGCGAGATACAAAGTATCTCGTATGGAGATTGATTGTAAGGAGTATAAGGATCCAAATATGATAGAAAATATCCCTTTGGTGCATAGTTAGTAGAGACAAAAGGGTCTACCCAGAATCATTGCAGTAACTAGGAAGAGACCAGCATGGTCACGTGACACTTTGCAGGATGCAAATATATATGGCATTGATGAGCCATATCATGAGAAGGAACAGATGGATCCACTAGTGGTGAGCCAGGAGGCCACACCAAGTACCAACTCAGAAGGAACTTGAATTTAGGAGAAGTCATCCATCATGATCCAGTAGAGAGGAGCAGCCTCCCCTAGACCATTCATAGGATATTATACTTTAGAAGAGATCATCACATATAGAGGGAGAAGATGGATCCAGAGATTATATAGACTCAAAGGGATTCAAGCTTCAGAGGGATCATGGAGACTCATAGTGAGCCTGATATCGAAGAGATTCAATGTCTTAGAGACTTTTCCTCCTCAGATTCATATGGGAGAGAGAGACGTCTTCTAGGACTAATAGATAGGTCCCATGAGTGAGGAGGCTATATCGAAGCTTCAGAGGCTTCGAGGAGATATGAGACCTCCTTAGAATATTCACTTGTTTTAGTGAAAAAGGAGAAAGTTAACTAGAAGGATTGGATATGGATTTTTCCTTGGTTCCAAGACTAGCAATGAAGTCAATGGTGACTTCCAAGTTGATCTACAATATCAAGCAGGTTACAAATAACAGTATATAGATGTACAAAGCTTTATTTATGGCCAGGATATTCTCCCAGCAAGAGCGAGAATATTATGATGAGATATCTACTTGCTCAAGTAGCCAGAAGAAGTGTACATAGAGCATCCACAAGATACATGAGAAGGAGTCTCATGTCTACAGATTGAAGAAATATTTGTATGGGCTTAAGCAGGCACCCAGGGTAGGATATGATAGTTATTTTGATGAGTCAGGGATTGGTTTCCTACACCGATGGTGATGAATACGAAGAGACAATGGATGCCACCATGGATAGACAAATGATTGGTTTGTTAACAAACACAATGCCATATATATGTTTTGTGGCAAACACATTGAGTCAGTATATGGTTGTGCCAAGACGTGTTCATTTGATTGTAGCAAAAAATGTGATGAGGTACCTGAAAAGTACAATTGACTATAGAATCAGATATGTTTCAAATCATGAGATAAGCCTGCAAGGCTATACTGATTCAGATTGGGTCGGTAGTTTCGCAGACTAGAAGAGTACATATGAACGTTTCTTCAGTATTGGGATTAACTATGATCTCATGGTTTAGCAGGAAGCAGACTAGTGTGGCACTTAGTACGGTTGAGGCAGAGTATATATTAGTGTATTCATCTAGAAGCAAAGCAGTGTGGCTTTAGAAGTTTCTTGCGAGATTGTTTCATCTTGAGTTAGAGTCGACTTGTATCTGGTGTGACGACCAGAGTTGTGTGAAGTTGTTAGATAACCTGGTGTTTCATGACAAGTCCAAGTATATCGAGATCGAGTACCATTATATCAGAGATATGGTGCAAAAGGGAGCAATGAAGCTCGAGTATGTAGCTATAGATGAGCAGATAGCAGATGTGTTGACCAAGCTTCTATCAAGGGTGAAGTTTGAGTACTTTCGGCACAAGCTTGGTGTGGCTCGTACGGACATACCCTTGTGACAGGATATGATTCATTATGGATGAAAATCCATATAGAAGCATGGTTTTTATGCCCGGGAACTGACTGTGGCACCAGTCAGAATGATATGTATGCAGATCCTTCAGGGAGAGCGTGTTTTCCTAGCTGACGAGGACCAACTGATTTGTGTGGTTGGAGGCTTCACGTAGATCCTTTAGTGAAGAAATGCCTCCAGGATAGCTAAAGGGCCAACCTAGTGTGTTGGACATCTATTACTCCAGTGAAATATTCTGGTACACAATTACTCTAGTGAAATAGTCTGGTATATTGCTACTCTAGTGAAATAGTTTGGTACGCATAGCTACTCCAGTGAAATAGTCTGGTACGCTGAGATATTGCTACTCTAGTGAAATAGTTTGGTATTCATAGCTACTCCAATGAAATATTCTAGTACACTGATATATTTCTACTCTAGTGAAATACTTTGGTATGCATGTTACTAGTTCTATATGAACTAGATGTCATATTCTATGTGAGTTGGCGAGTTACTAGTTCTTTGTGAACTAGATGCTAGATTCTGTGTGAGTTGGAGAGTTGCTAGTTATTTATGAAATAGATTCCATATTTTGTGTGAGCTGGCGAGTTACTAGTTTTGTTTGAAGTAGATTTCATATTATGTGTGATTTGGCGAGGTTACTATTTCTATATGAACTAGATTCCATATTTTGTGTGAGTTGGCAAGTTGCAGTTGCCTAGACTCCTCTTCGATTGGGTAGTAGCGTAGTTCTGTGTAAATTGGCTCAACTACATATTCCATAGCTTGTGCGGCTATGATGGTGATACTTTTCACATGATCTGTTTGATAATGAGATAGCATTTGTGGCCATGCTACTTGTTACATGATCTATTTGATCATGAGATTGTCGTGTGGCCATGCTACTTGAGACATGATATGTTTGATCATGAGATAGCCTATGTGGCTATGGTGATGCTACCATTAGACTACTCTACAATACCATGTGATTCTTTCCCATGCCATGTGATATGGATGGATGTGTTTGAGGCCATTACATGAAGAATATATTAGTTAATACCTCCCTATCTAAGAGGGAGTGTTGATGTTTTGGTAGTTGCGAGAGGTATTAACCTCCAAGTGTAACTTTGTTACTTAGAATAGAGTATTTCAGAAGTAATATAAACATTAAATAGATGTGTGGAAACCCTAGAAGAGAAGTCAGCCCAAGGATAATAATAATAAAGAAATAGAAAACCTTGTACAGAGAAGTCGACTCTTCCAGAAAAAGTCAAAGTAAAATATATTTGCTAGAAAAGACAGGTTGGCCATGTGGGAAAAGTTCACTAGAAAAATAAGTATAAATAACATGATGCCTTATCTCATTTACACACTCTCACTCAACAAAAGGAGGGCACAAGTTTGAGGAGCAGCGACTACAGTTGCAACAAAAGGAGGCGCAAGTCTGGAGAGGGTGTTGCAACAATTTTAATGGTCTAATATCAGTATTTCTGATATCTCTCCTGTGTGCTTCTCTTGGTAAAGGTACACTTCTATTAATAGAGGTGTGTTCTCTTAGTATTGTGTTGTTGTTGTAGCAATGGTGTTTTTGGTTAGGTTTTATCTGTTGGTAATAGTGTGGAGTTACCAAAATCATTCTATCTAAGAAAATGTTAGTGTGCTCGGGGGTGGCATATGTGAATGCCTATGGTTGGGTGACAATGATGTGACATTGTCCATGGTTAAATGAGCATACCAAAATTTTAACAAAACTAAGAAAGAATAATTAAATAAAAACGAGAATCAACTAATAATGATAATATTAAAATAATATAATAATATAATAAAATTAGATAAAGTCTAGAAAGAGGATAAAAATGGAAATAGAGAAGATTCAAGAATTAATAAAGGAGATAAGTTAATATAATAATAAAATTTCCATAGATGATATTGATTGAATAAATTGAATGTATCAAAATAACGTAGGCAAAATAGTTGTTAAGAATACTAATAATTAATTGACCTAGACAAAATTAAGGGTGAAGAATTAATTATTGGAGAAAATACATAAGTAAAGAGATCAAATTAG
>SNQJ01S0015206.1:26733-37155 GCA_010110895.2 Picea sitchensis
TTCCCTCCAAATTTCCCCCCCAAAATTCCACCTCAAAATATTCCCTCCAAAATTTGCCCCTCAAATTTTACCCTCCAAAATTTGCCCCTCAAATTTTACCCTCCAAATTTTCCCCCCAATTTTTTTTCAGTTATTTTCCCTTATAAATTAAAAACATTTTTTACTCTTTTATTTTGTTATTTACATGTTACATACAATATTTATGATGTTTATCTATTTATCCCACATTTATTAAACATATTGATGATCCATATAATTTTAGGTATATATGTACACAATATACCTAATTTTTTTTTATCCCACATTGGTTATACTAACAATAATTTATATCATCTATGTTATATATACACAATCTTCTTTTATCTTTTTATAGTGTGTTATATCTTGGGCAGTATTTGTTTTAGGATTTGGAGCAAGCTAAAACATCGAGAAGACATCCGGGGAGAATCTAGCAAGCAAAGACGAGAATTTAGCATTTCAGAGGTTAGTTTTTTGTTAAATTCTTACATGATTTCTACTTTTTTTCTAAAAATCATAGATGTTTTCTACTTTTCTCAAAAAATCCTTTAGATTTTTTGAAAAAAAAAGGCAAAAAAAGTTAAATTTAGATATAATTTTTTAACTTTTTTCCCACTTTTGTATAGTTTTTTTTTTATGGTTTTTTAGGTTATATGTACATATAACCTAGGTTATATGTTATATAACATATACTACGTTATATGTTATATAACATATACATATGTTATATGTTAATATAACATATAACATATGTTATAACATATAACGATATGTTATATGTTAACATATAACATATTGTTATATGTTATATAACAATTATATATATATATATATATATGTGTGTGTGTGTGTGTGTGTGTGTGTGTGTGTGTGTGTGTGTGTGTTAAATTGTTATATATTAGATTACATTAGTGAATTGAACTTTTGTTACATATAGGTTAAAAACATTTAATCATTTTTTAAATTAGTTTTTATAATCAATGTTATGGTTTTTAGTTGATTATAATGTGAAAGGCCTAATTTATTTATTTTATATTAATATAGGAAAATATCAGGAAAGAGATTATCTCTCAATATATCTAGATCACTACCTGCAATAATGGCATCAAAAATTGCAACTGGAACCTCCATGAATGTTAGGCAACAAAATGATAGCTTAACACTTGAGCTATCAAGGGAAATGAAGAATGTTAGAGAGTGGAAATCTGTGGAAGGTGAAAACAAACAAGAATATTCTTGGTTTGTTAAAGACAAACAAGGAAACAATGGAGATCATATATATTTGTATTGTGCAGAATTAGAACATGTGCATGGAAATTATCAGGCACTTGGCTTGTTACGAGATATATGTTTGGTGCGAGCCACGTATATTATTTATGCACTTGTGAAACAAGGGAAAACTTATATCAAGTTTAGATATTGTTTCAAATTGAGCAATTATAACAAGAATGAATGTTTTTCATAATTATGTGCATCCATCGTTGATGACATTGAGCAAGGCAATGTAAGTTTTTTATTTCTATTTTTGTGTCGTTTATTATTTTTAGTATCATGCTAATGTTTTATTTTTATTTAACATGAAAATGTTATATTTTATTTTTACAGAATTTTGTTGAACGACTTTCACATATGTTAGTGGGGATTTACTCTACAGAGAATGATATCATGGATGTCATCAACACTTTTCATATTGAAAAGACACAAGAAGGAAGGAAAAAGAAACAAAAAGTAATGGAGGTTGAACCTGCAAGAGTAGACAGAGAAGAACATGAAAGAAGAAAGAAAAATACTCATTCTAGAAATCCTAAAAGGGTTACATTTGAAAATGAGGAAACTCCAAATGAAGGTTTCGTTGAGATTGATCCCAATGAGGTAACTATCACTCCTTCTCACAAAAAGAACAAACAAGATATAAACGAAAAAGACCGATGGTTGATGATGAGTCTATTCCTATTGATTATGAAGAAATCGTTGATTTAGATGAAACACATTTAAATCATAAGAGGAAGAAAACAAATGTTGATAATGTTCAAGAAGCCATCGTTAGCTCGGAATATTATAGTGAAAGTTCTAAAGGTAGCAGAGAAATAATACCACCAGGTGCTGATCTAGAGGATGGTATTATGAAAACAACACAAAATATCATTCGAAATAGAATGAGGATGACAAACTTAGTTGATGATGGCCACAAATTTCAGTTGAATGTGAAACAACTTTATAAACCCACAGAAGGGCAGGAAAAATATCAAATTAGAAAACCACATCACTTGCATATTCACAATTTGAAAGCATTGATTAGATACAATCCATATGCACATTTGGTTGACTATCTAGTTCTTGTTGACTCAATGGAAGTTCCTATGAGGGAAGAATTTGATAGATCAAAATGTTTTGACTACAAATATTATGTGATTGGAGGAAATCATTCTGCAGAGGCTAGAAGAGAATTGATGCAAGAATATCCCAATAATCCTCTTTTTGAGACAGTCAAATGCATAATTTATGTCGAGTTAACAGATTCAGAAGTAAAGTTACTGGCATGGGATCATAACACAGACAATGAGTACAGAATGTCTATGACCTTCATTCAAAGGGTGAGATTTATCCATAATGAATTTTCTTAAATATGCCACGGGGAGAGATCAAATGTTGATATTAAGTTTTGGAAGAAATGTTGCATGGAAATAGGATTCCCACTTGACGATGAAAGTACAAAAGAAAAATATCGCAAAGGAAGTGATATATTTAGATTCGTGGTTAATTGTTTTCAATTGGGATTTAGAACTGGGCAGGTATGGGATTTGATGGATGAGATCTTCACCCTATGGGAAAATGTTGGTATAAAGAATCAAAGAGTTAAGAAGGATAAACCATTGATATGTGGCACAAGTAAGACAAGTCCCGACATAAAAAATCTTCCTGATGATATGAGTATAACACCTTGGAGATCAGTACAAGGAGTGAAGGATGATAAACTTATCATAAGTATATTATCACGTGTTAGGTCGAGAGAATTGTCAATGGAAGAAATGTGTGATGAATTTAAAAAGTAAGTATGTTGAGTTATTTTTATTTATGTTAGGACAAGATAATTAATTTTTTCAGTTGAATATCAGTTTAACATTATTTTTTTGTTATTTAGTCACAAGGTGTATATGAAAAAACAAGAGGAAATGGTCAAGATGTTGAATGAAGAAAGTTGGGATGATGTTAAACTCAACTATCTAGATTCAAGCTCTTCAACAGTATTGAAACATTTTTTTGTTGCATTCAAAAAGGTATGTTGATTTATTACATTCGTATTATTCGTTTGTAAGTTAATTTATTTATATTTTAATAGTTATAGATATATAACTATATGTTTGTTTGTTTCATTAAAGATGCCAAAGAAGGATGCAGATGGATTACCTGAAACTTTCAAAAGTTTTATTCAAAAAACTAAGTTTGAAAGAGAAAGAAGGAGACATGTTCAAAATTTTCAACTTGATGACACCCTTGATCACTACATTTGGGATGGGCTCGACACTGTTCAATATAAAGTGATATTAGGTGATTGTGAAAAACTTGCAACTATTGTTCCTAAAAAAGAATACTCCCTAGTTATTGCGGATATCCCTCATGGTTATAATATCCCAAACATTGAATATGATACCGAGCCTTATAGTTACCAAGATTTCAGTAAAGTGGTTATGGGATTTATAGAAGTTACAACTCATCATTTTGGAGATTTCTAGTATTTCATTCAGACACACAACAAGGACTAGTACAATCAAGTTTCAAGGGGGGAGAAAAGACAAGGAGGCAGTTTATTTGGTAAGATATTGAAAGTGTATGTTTAGCAATTAATATTATAAAACAATTTTAGTAATTCACAAGTTAATTGAAATTTCACATATTTATGTTACAGGAATAAGCCAAATATTCAGAGCTCCAAGAAATAATCATTTAAACATGATTTTGAGAGTATACATCTTGCAACCTAGACAAAAGATGATTCTTATAATTCTATTCTTGTCAATGCAAATGATGGAGAGACTCCTAGTAGTATATTGGTATACAATGTTGTGGTTAGAAAGCTAACATATGAGGGAAAATATTTGAAATTAGAGATGGTTAACATTTATCAAAAACCACAAGCATTAATTAATTATTTTATAGATAAATTTTCAAATGAAGGAGATTGGGTTTTGGATTTGTTCTCGGGTTCAGGTAAAAATTATGATCTAATATTTATGAAATCATACTTCAATCTTAGATTAGTTTTAATTTATCTTTTTACAGTATCTAACTTTATTATTTATTTTGTATTTGGTGATTAGGTACAACATTAGTGTGTTGCCTACAGAAAGGAAAGAATTGCATAGCCATTGAAAGTGACCCAATACAATGCAGTTTTATTCAATAAAGAATTAATGCTATTCCAGCTCTTCCAGATGAAATGCAAGAAGTTGGCTTGAGGAAAGGATATTTTAGTGAATCAAAGGTGGCAAAATTGTCAAAGGAACCTCTAGTACCATTAGGAGGAATGATTGGAAAGGATCACTTTGGAGAATTTGTAGAGATCAAAGAACCAATGGAAGAACAAAATGACATAATGGAAGCACAAAATGACGTCGAAGAAGAAGATGATGTGTCTATTGATCATGATGAATTTGGGATATATGATATTGTTGATTAGTTTAAAGATGGTTTTGAAGACGATGCTCAATTTTGCAAATTTTTAATGAGTTATAACTGTAATGATTTGACTTTCATATTTGAAAATAAGAATAAAAATGTATCTTTTTTTGTTTTGTGATGAATCTTTTTATTGTTTCTTTTTTCATTTTATTTGTATGTGAATCACTATACATTGGAAAATTTTATTAAATGTTGTCATTTTTTTACTTCAAATGTATAAAATTATGAAAGAAAATGATAATTTTTTATAAAATTTAGACTTTTTTGGTTCAATTATGTCCATAAAAATGTTTTATTTGACATGTTATTTTAAGGAATATGTACCAAAATGTATAGGTTTTGTATGATATATGGCTATAAAATGTGTTTTTTTTTATAAATATTCAAAAGTAGTGTTATTTAACTACAATTTTTTTCGATTTATTGAAGTAAAGGTAAACAATGTGTTAAAAATGATGTTTTTCAATATCTTTAAAAAGTATGGAACAAGAAATTAATTAAGGAGACAAAATTCTATGAAAAATCGTAACTTCGAAAAAGTAAATGGTAAAAAACATTTTTAAGATTGAAAGAAGCATGAAAAAAAGACTAAAAAGGGAGTTGAATAAAAACAATATATATATAGAAAAAATTGAAAATAGATGAAAAATGAGCATTTAAAAAAATAATGTGGAAACATTGTGGATCACAAAAATTAAAATATCAAAAAACACCTAAAAACAGAGAGGAGGTGCTACCGGTAGCACCATTTTTAAAAATGAAGTAAAAAATTGGACCCCCAAAAAACGAGAACTCTGGAGAGTTCTCATTAAGTTGGTAACTATGTTTAAGTTGATAGTCTGCAACTTTGACTACCATATTTTTCTTCTGCGCAGTGCTAAACTACTGGCAAGGTGTAGGTCTAGGTCATTGATTTACCTAGTAAGTGTTATTTCTAAGTCGTTGATGATTATTTCTTTAATGCATTAAATAAATGTTTTATCAAAGTGGTGATATTGCATTTTATCTTGTATTCTTCTTGAATTAACCTTGTCTTGAAACCCTCAATTTTATGGTTAGATTAGGACTTACCCTTGATTTCCAGCCTTGTTAACTTGACGTCTAGGGTTTAATTGTCATATTTCACCCTTAGAATACACCTTGAAACCTTTTATTACATTTATGTCATAATTTTCATCCCTTTATGGATTGATGTCTTGAATATTCTAGGGTTGTTATGTGCCATCTTCCATTTCAACAAACATTTGTTATCTAAACCCTAGTTTAGGCTTGCATTTCCAGCCCCCTTTCATTACATGATTACTTGTTTTAAGGGTTGTTGTATTTTTCCTTTTGTAACTTGTCATATTGTTGAAGTTGAACATCTTAATCACAAGTTTTATAACAACTATAGTTTCCTTATTGATTTGTGGTGTTTGGGACTTCCCATTGACTTGTTTGGACTTAGTTAATATCATTTATTGGCTTGGAATGACAATGGCATGGCATGGAATGGAAAGACATGGCATGGAAAGGCAAGGCATGGATTGGCAAGGAAAGGTCTAAGTATAGGTATAGGTCATTATTTCAAGTTTTTTGGATGGTTATTTCTTAAATGTATTAAATAAATGTTTTATCAAAGTGGTGATATTGCATGTTATATTGTATTCTTCTTGAATTAACCTTGTCTTGAAACCCTCAATTTTTTGGTTAGATTAGGACTTATCATCGATTTCCATCCATGTTAGCTTGACGTCTAGGGTTTAGTTGTCATCTTTCACCCTTAGAATACACCTTGACACCTTTTATTATATTTTTGTCATATTTTTCATCCCTTTAGGGCCTGATGTCTTGAATACTCTAGGGATGTTATGTGCCATCTTGCATTTCAACAAGAATTTGTTATCTTAACCCTAATTTAGGCTTTCATTTTCATCCCCCTTTCATTTAATGATTACTTGTTTTAAGAGTTGTTATATTTTTCATGTTGTAACTTAATTAATATCATTTATTGGCTTGGTGAGGCAAGACAATGGGATGCAATGGGAAGCAATGGAAATGGCATGGCATGGAATGGATTGGAAAGGCATGGAAATAAAATGGTAATGACATATCATGTTAAGGAATGTAAATGGCATGTCATGTCATGTCATGGAAAGACAAGGCATGGCATGGAATGGCAAGGAATGGCATGACAAGGAAAGGCATGCAATGGTAAGGCAAGACATGACATGGAAAGGTAAGGAATGGCATGACATGAAAAGGCAAGGAAAGGAAATGGCATGGCATGGAAAGGCATGGCTTGGAAAGGAATGGCAATGGCGGGGAAATGGCATTGCATGTCAAGGAATGGAAATGGCATGGAATGTCATGGAAAGGCAAGGCATGGCATGGCAAGGCGTGAAATGGCAAGGAATGGAATGTCAAGCAAAGGCCTGCATAGGCAAGAAAAGACATTGAAATGGAATGACAATGACATGGGATGGAAAGGCATGGCAATGGTGTGGAAATGGCATGGCATGGAAAGACATGTAAATGGTGTGGAAATGGAATGTCATGGCATGGAATGGAAAGGCATGGCAATGGCATGGCATGGCATGGATTTCCAGGGCATTGCAATGCCATGGCATGGAAAGGCATTCCAATTGCGTGGAAATGGAATGGAATGGCATGTCATGGCAAGGAAAGTCATGGAATGGAATGGAAAGGCAAGGCATGCAATGGAAAGGAAAGGAATGACATGGCAAGGAAAGGCATGGCATGGCATGGAATGGAAAGGCAAGGAAATACATGGAAAGGAAAGGCATGGCATGATATGGCATGGCAAGGCATGGAAAGGCATGGAAATTTAAGGCATGACATGGAAAGGAAAGGAATGAAATGGCATGGCATATAAAGGCATGGCATGGATTGGAAAGGCAAGGTGCAACACAACATGGCATGGCATGGAAACTCAAGGCAATGCATGTCATGTCCTAGCTTGGAAAGGCATGCAAACCTTTTCACCTACACTTAAAATGTCATAAACACTTTATTGGATGGAAAGAAACTTTGTGATATAAATTCAATTCATATGTCCCTAGAATTTTTTTTTTTAATTTCTTGGAATGAGAAAGGTTTCTTTTTTTGTTATTCTTGTTTCATTGAAATCCACATTTTGATTTGACTTTTTCCTTGCATAATTTTATATAAAGTTATACTTATTGATGTATAGGTTAAAATGGGAAGCTACATGACAAGACATGGGAAGCTACATGATAATGGCATGACATTGCTTGGAAAGGCATGGAAATTTCATGGCATGGCATCGGGATGCAATGGAATGGCATGACAAAGCATGGAAATTGCATGGAAATTCCATGGCAATGGTATGTCATGGAATGGCTTGGAAAGGCATGGCAATGGCATGGAAATGGTGTGGCAATGGTATGATATGGCATGAAATGCCAAGGCAAGGCATGTCATGGCATGGCATGACAAGGCATGTCATGGCATGGCATGACAAGGCATGGCATGGAAAGACAAGGCATGCAATGGCAAGGCAAGGCATAACATGAAAAGGAAAGGCATGGCATGGCATGGTATGGAAACTTGGCAAGGTAAGGCATGTCAAGGAAGGGAATGACATGGCATGGCATGGCATATAAAGGCATGGAAAGGCATGTAAAGTTAAGGAATGGCATGGAAAGGCAAGGTATGCAATGGAATGGCATTTCATGTCAAGGCATGACATGGATTGGCAAGGCAAGGCACGGCATGGCATGGAAACTCAAGGCAAGGTAAGTCATGGCATGGCTTGGCAAGGCACGCAAAATTTTCCACTTACACTTAAAATATCATAAACTCTTCATTGGATGGAAACGAACTTTGTGATATAAATTTAAGTCATATGTCCATAGAAAACATGTTTTTTATTTCTTTGGATGATAAAGGTTTATTTTTTTGTTATTCTTGTTTCATTGCAATCCACATTCTGATTTGATTTTTTCCTTTCATAATGTTATGTAAAGTTATATTTATTTTTGTATATGTTAAAATGAGAAGCTACATGGAAATGGAATGGATTGACAAGGAATGACAATGACATGGCATGGAAAGGAATGGAAATGGCATGGCAATGGCATGCCATGAAATGTCTTGGAAAGGCATAGCATTGACATGGCATGGAAAGGCATGGCAATGGCATGGTGTGGAAATGTCAAGGCACGGAAATGGGATGCAATGGAATGCCATGACAATGAATGGAAATGGCATGGCTTGGCAATGGCATGAAAATGCATGGAAATGGCATGGCTTGGTGAGGCATGAATATGGCATGGCATGGAAAGGCATGGCATGGAAATGGCATGGCATGAACATATTTGTGGGATTGGGTCTGAGAGGGTCCTTTGTCTCCTTGTGTTCTCTAACCCAAAAATTGGTTAGGAATGTGCAATAAAATCTCATATATGGTGAAGGGAAAAAAATAATGGTTTCAAGTCTCCCTGGAGGAATTTTGGTAGCATAACATTAGTTTCTATGGTGTGTCATGAAATGTAACCTAAAAACCTTTATTTGTAGGTGGAAAATGATACCCATTCTAAGATCTAGTCTCCATGTGAACTCTCTCATTGTATTGATCAAAATCGATAAGTTTAGTGGACAACATGGAAGAATGAATAAATGTTATTAATAATTGATGGGTTTAACAAAATTTACATATACCCACTACACAACCTAAACAAACACGAGTGTATTAATGAGTCATTGACTAGTCTTTTTGGCATTTATGAAGGGTTACACACAAATAAAATGATTTTATATATTCCATGCATAGAAAGAGGGGAATAATGTGTGTGCCCTAGAAAATGGTCAAATTATGGATTGAATCAATGAAGAAACTAACAACTAGGCTTATCAAAGGAATGTCAAGGGAAGGCTAGGGTTTGAAGATCCCAACTTGTAACAACCCATGATAAGATATTGGTAGGTGCATGTACTTCATATTCTAAATATATATGAAGTGTTTGGGTTGTCCAAATGTTGTGTACTTGCATAATTGAATTTGATCTTATGTCATCTTCATAATTGAGTAATTCTAGTACTAGTTATGGAGGTTAATTTTTGACATAACATTGAGCTGAGATTGTTAAGTGATTTACAAATATGTAGAAGATAAATGAGAAAATTTATTTCTATAATAAAGTATAGTAATATGCCATATTTTAGGTCACAATATTTTCAAGTGACCACTATTTGAGGATGGATTGTCATTGGATTTAGATGGACATAATTCAAGAGGTAGTCCATATTGTTGGTTGTGAGTTAGAATATGGATATCCACAATATTCATGCAAATAATTCAAAAGGAATGGTCTATTGATCATGTAGAGATGCATGGTTGATTAGAAATCAATGCTACCTGAGAACCATTAATTTCTTATGGATCTATCACTTAGCAATATTTTTCACCATAAGATATTCATTAATGCGTAACGAAAGTATTTATAATCACTTTAGAAAAAAAATCAAGGGATTAATACACATAAAATTCATACACTTTGAAATTCATATATTCATCAACATAAAATGGAGAAACAATGAGATCCATAAAAAATGTGCCATAAAATTGTTGATACTGAGAGGGGGGTGAATCAATATCAAGTACAATTTAAAACATTTTTCAACTTATACTTAAACCATTCAACTATATCCAATGAGAAATGAACAATAGTATAAGAGTTACACCAATACACCACAATACAC
>SNQJ01S0015206.1:37971-49614 GCA_010110895.2 Picea sitchensis
TGTAATTCTTTTCTTTAATTATCTTCAGGGCCTACATGTACTTCCTTCTTCAATTCACTTTGTCATCTTCAAAAATTCATTTCTCCTCAACCATGAGGATCCACGTGACGTGCCACATACCACCGGAAACAACATGATATATATTATCCATCTATGGGTGTTGTATCTACATGTGCATTTTCCTTCATGTCCAAATACCTTCATCAATCTTGCAGTCCAAAACCCATGACTAGGGTTGACATCAATGACAACAACCAATCTTCCAACAAAAATGTGTGTGTGTGTGTGTAGTCAACATCGTCTAGATTGTACGTTTTTTACAAAATGGCACATCATGCTTAATATACAAAGCAACAACAAGTTCCCTAACATAAAAATCATCCATATGGTTGCCTAGATACAAAATGGAAGCAATTGGTCAATCATTGACCACTGCCACCCTCACCACCCTCAAGAGCATATTGGAAATATATATTTCTTCTCTTTCTTGAGGAAGCACCTCGAGTGTTCTAGGCCTATGCGTGCTTCAATGCTCTGGAGACTACACAAATATAAAACATTGTTATAAGTTTTTTTCCTCAATGGATTAATAGACATACAAAATGATACTTTGTAATTTAACTTAGACAACTCACTGCATATGCTACTGTCAATCGTGAGGGTGTTACCCTCCTCTACCACCCCAATCTCTCTACGATGCCACCCTGCATCAGTTACAAGGATCAAGTCAAGAAAATTAAACAAATATGCATAAAATCAAATTCATGATACATAAAAAATTATCATCAACACATTATCTCACCGTGAATATCTTGGGCCTCGATGGAGATTCACTCGCAAATGGAGCACTAGGTTGTACAACCTGCTTCGAGGAAACTTATAATGTGGAAGCCTAGGAAACTTATATTTGTGTGCAATGTTGCGGACGATTTTTCAGTGATAATAGATGCCCCCTGATGTGTGAGGTTAGGAGCATATGCATATCCAAAATACATGAATGTTTCTTTTTTTTAGAGTGCCATTGTCATGAATATATAAGAGAGGAACTACAAGAGTGATCCGCCTGAGGGAGAGGGAAAACTATGGGACCCAAAGTTTTCTATAGGGAGAAAAAAGAAAATTTGTGTACAAATGAGGCAAGCATGCCCCATGCTCGTGTCATGAGACCAAAATGTGAGACTGTAATTGAAGATTTATGTTGATGTAGATAACTGCAGCGTCCTCAGGGGCGGTTGATAACAACAGATGACAATTTTGAATGGTGAACGAACTCTTAAGTGAGGCAAGGACAACTGTAACAATTATCGATGACTCGTAGGCATTGATGGCCTAACAAATTCAGAGGTATTCAACTGGTATGAAACAACTACAATAGTCGCATAGTAAGACCCACCATAACATGAGAGTTTGTTGAAGTCGAATGTTATGGGGGTCAAAGAAATCAAAGAGAAATGATGATTATCTTTGTGTCATCTGAGACTCCTCATTGAAAAGGTAATGAGAGTCAAGATATTGTCGCCCTTCTAGAAATGGTGTTGATGTCGACAGGAAGGGATACGTGACTCCAAGAAGCAAAGGGATTTGTGAAATCCAATGAGTGATAGGTGATATCATGTATGGACGAGTAACATGAATGAAGTCAAGATACTGTGAGACTCAAGATTGCCCTTGGTTGGGGAAAGTTGAAGGAAGATTGACAGCAACCGTAAAACTAGATCTATTGTCAGGGGGACGACTAGATATGGGGTTAAACTGTGCCAGAGGCTTAACAAAGTGAACAAACTTAGATATCATGGATACATGGACTTGGGATACTTAGGGTTCGTGAACAATGTTGGTATGAAAAGAGAGTGGATGCCCCAACCAAGTGCGACATGGGTTTCTTTGCTAAGAAAAAGAGGTCATCAAGGGTGACGACGAAAAAAGATAAGTATATGCTAGAAACAAAGGATTTTTACAATTACCAAAGAAATAAAGAATAATTATGGTTGAGTATACAGATACAAAAATGAGTGCCCCAGTGAAATATGGCTTGGCCTGTTAAGGCGCAAGTTTGTGAGAGAAAGTTGGTGGAGGGTGGGGGCCCCATGGGTGGGTTTTTGTATTAGGTAAATGGATGGAGGACAGTCTGCAAATGGGAAAAATGATGGTGGACGAGATGGGGGGAAAATGAACTTACATAGGTGTTTTCAATATAACCTAGATTACATGACCTATGAGTCCATTGGGAAGGTTAGCAATATGATGAGAAGAAGTATGGGGTTCATTCTCAGAAGTGCTTAAGACTATCGGGACTCCCATTCCTAGGGTATGAAATAAGCATTAGTGTCAAGTTTCCAAGGGGAACTATGAATGAGACAACTCATGTGAGGGAGAGTGCTACCGGGTGACAATACCCCAATGCGGCAAAGGTAAAGGTACTGCAGATCCGGATGTAAGGACCCTAAAGGTAAATGTCATAGGGTGTGACTGGGATATGAAATTGATTTACAGAGGGAATAATTACATTCCAGTGTCAAAAATATACCCGAAGTGGTTGTAAGCTTGTGGAACAACTACCTGCACACATGAAAAACAAATACCCGATGTGAACAATATCTGATGATAAAGAACATATAACAACTATTTGATAAAACTGAACATGAGAATGCATACTTGAACGTGACGTGAGAAAAATGCTCCTTCGGGGCCAAGTGCAGATGATAACTCGGGGAATGTGAATGTGTAGATGGAGGGACCAGGATCCCGCAACTGAGAAAGGATCGGAAAACAGAGGCTTTGGGATCCTGTAACAGATTTTGGAAGTTGTGAAAAAGGGGCTATATATGGCTGGTGGGCCCACAATGCCAGCTCATTTGTACCTGTCACTGTTGTTGAACTGACGAGATAGTTGTGAGGAGATTTGGATATTGCGGGAGTGTGAGGCTATCGATCTGGGAGTGGTGAGAGACAGGTTAGTGGTCCTATTTTTAAATTCCTATTTTGTATATAGGGGCTGTACGGAGGGTTGTATAGGGGATTTTTAGGGTAGGGGCCTACCAATTCACAAGAAAAGGAGGAATACTCGTGCACATGTGCGCAGTTATAAATCAATTTCCCACACATAATGTGTCATTGTGTTTGAGTCCAAAAGGAATGACACGATAAGGAAAGGTACCCCAAGGGGTAGTAAAAGAGGTTTTATACTGATCTGTTGGATGGATTTGAATTTAATTGTAGCTGGAGAACCCATCCATAAAGGACAATGCTTCGTGGTCGACACAATCATCGATGATTTGGTCGATAAAAGAGGTTGGAAAGTTGTATTTGGGACAAGTGTGGTTGAGATCATGAAAGTCTGCATAGATGCAAATAGTGCCCTATTTTTTTTAACGGGGATGGGGTTGGAGACTCATGAAGTGTATGCAATGGGGTAAATGAAACCAATAATGTGTAACTTGTGAATTTCGGATTTGATAGCCACAACTTTGGATGGGTGAAGGGGGCGTTGCTTTAGACGAACTTGGGTGACATCGGGCCATGTGTCGATTCAATGCTCAATGATAGAAGGATCGAGGCCATGCATCTCCGTATATGACCAGGCAAAAATATCTCGGTATTCCTAAAAGAGAGCTTTGTAAGCAGTGAGTTCTTCAGGGGATCATGCAACGCCAATGGTGATTTCTTCTACGATTCCTGGTTTAATGGAAATGTCAATTTTGATGGTGGGGGAGATGTTGTCCATGTTGCCTTCTTCAAAATCATCTGGGGTAGGGATAGGGTTTTTGAACCAGTCTGTATGCCTTGAAGGAATAAAATCCTTAGTTTTGATTGCACACATGGAGGCTTGGATAGGAGGGTGAAAGGCCTCCTGTGAAATTAAAAGTGCTTGATGTTGGAGTGCATTCCATGGGAAATTGGGGGTAGCGAGTTCCTCCAGGATACCTTCATCGCATTGAAAAATGTGAGAATATATGGGATACAGGGAGGTGACAGGGTAACTATCAATGGGAAAAAGTTATTGTCCTCAAGGGGTGACAACGTAGAGGGAATATCGTGTACTAGGTGCGAGGGACTGTTGGAAATAAAGTGAATGTCTCGATACTATAGAGGGTACCTTGTTTGCTTGGGGACTGACGACAAAATATATCGAATATCAATAATGTGAACTGCAGTAGGGAGTGGTTGAGAGGGCTCTGGATGAGATGTTTAGCGTATTGCGGCTAACTTTTGGTGAAATTGAGGTAGAGTTGGGCAATGATAAGTGTAGTGGCCATACTCTGAATTGATGGAACAAGAAAATTTGGTTCGCAACCCTTTATTATGTGTGGTGGGGGAATTTGTAGTGGCAGTGGACGTACTTGTTAGAGTGGCGAGAAATGTGGTTTCTCTAGGGAGCTAGATAAAGTTTTGTAACTCAGAAAGAGTAGAACATATGTTAGTGGGGTGTCCTTCTATTTCACATAATGCACAAGGAGGTTGAGCTCAGGGAGGAAGGGGAGTTGTGGGCTCGTTCTTCTTTTGTCTTCCCCCAGTGGTGGTGGTGTTGCTGCTAGTTGGGGGTGGGGGTGGTATGGCAGAAGCCTATACTGAGATTTTCATCAGTAATCCCTCTGTCTGAGGAGGGAGAGATGGTGTAGGGACCATCGCGGGTGGATGGAGATACAATACAGGGATGGAAAGAACATGTTTGGAAGGGTGAGAGTAGCAGCTACCTGGAAAGCTTGAACTCTAGCTGGGGAGTAGAAAAAGGGAATTTGGGTAAAGGTTTGGGGGACTGTCTCCCAAACCTGGATTTTCCCCTAGAGGGGGTGGGGGAATCTGGGATAAGTGGTGCAGTGGGGTTCTCTGGGAATTCCTGAGTTAATATTTCTCCAACTAGTGGAACTTCAATGTGGGGAGAGGCCTTTGTGGGAGTGTTATCACATATGTTTGTATGGAGGGGTTTTTTCACCTAGAAAATAGCCCCATGGCGAAAAAAAAAATGACAAATAAGGGGCCAAAAACCCACTTTTATTGTTTATCCTAAGTTTTTGTGCCCGTGCAAATTGTGCTAAGGGGCGTGTAGATCTGGGCCCATATTGGATCAGGATTCATATCTACGCGCCCCTTAGCACAACGCATGGGGGGGGTCTGAGTTGGTAGTTTTTTAGCGCGCCCCCCCCCCACCCCCCACTATCGTGGCTCTTCCTCGTTAACTCGGACTCCCCCCCGCTCAAAACCTCTTACCACCCACCCTCCCCTCTGAGTAGACCACTTAACACCTCCTCTTACCGCCCTCGTTTCCTACCAACACATGTCCTCCACTCACTCATCTCTCTGCCCATCACATCCCCTCTTTCTTGTGCCACTTATAACCRCCTTCCATGTGTATCCCACTCCCGCCTCATGTCACATAACCTCTCTACCTCCCCCCCCACTCGCTTCGTGACACATGTCTCACATGTTGCTTCCACCTATGTCGTTGTTTTCCACTACAACCCCCCTTTTGCCTCCATGTCACCTTCCCGTGCCATACCACCCCTGCACCTTTACATSTCAACGTCAGCGTCCTGTCCTCCATGTTTTCCCAATCATCATTTTGCCGATGCATTTTTCCACATGAYCRCCCATCGCCTAGTTGAGTCCTCATAAGCTCCACCTTCGTCTACCTTTCTGTCTTCYCTGTAAGCATTAAAAAAAACACATACGGAGAAGGAAATGTTGCCATGACTTCCAAGCGTAGGAATGTGGGTGAGACATTATCTCCTTCCAATAAATAGAAGGCCAGAGATGGACAAATCATGGAAGAAGATTGTCAGTCCAGTCTGACAGAGATTGTGTCTGACAAAAGACCACATGGGCAGTCTAACCAACGTTTGCATGCGCATCTTGATAGAGAATCTCATCAACGCAAATCTTTGAAAGCATGATTGTATCGCCTTAGGCAGTCGGAGCCATTTCAGAGTATATGTAGGCATTTTTTTCCATTTTGTTTAGTGTCGATGGTTGAGCTACGCTCTCGTGTTGTAAAGTTTTAATGAAGCTCTGGTTCTTCTGGTTATGTATATGTATTTGAGACATATTATTTAATATAAGTCAATTTCCTTCCGTCTCTCTATAACAACTATGTTAGAACACTCTGGCATGGATGATCCAATCGAGGGTAGTTGTGTTTTTGTGATGTAGGTTTGATCACAGGGACATCGCGACCATTTTTAATCAGTCTCTAGTGTTGTATTTCCCCTCCAACATTGAATGAATCGGTCATGGATGATCCAGTCGAGTTGTTTTTATTGAATTGTGATGTATGCTTGATTTCAATTTAGTGATAATTTCATTCAGTTCCCTAAAATTCCAAATCAAGAGGGTCTTGTCTTCTGAGTTTTTCCTCCTTAGGTTGTTGGAAGACCGGATGTCCATATCATACCTCTTCATTCTCCTCAAGTTATTCCCCCTACTCACCCTTACTACAACTTATTGACCAAAGGTAAATCAAGACCTCATCTGCTTATGCATACCTGCCCAGTTTTTTGAGTTAAAGCAATATAATCCTGAGTCTGCATCCATTAGACCCCCTTTAAATTTGTTCATTGTGACATACGAACTGATGGGTACTGGGATTACCTCTACTTCAATCAAGAGGTGACTTCTAGTGCTATCGTTTCTGGTGCCGTTGTCAGGGACGAATTGAAGATTTTCCTTGGTATTGAATGACAAAACTTACTAGTTCTGAAGCTGCATCAAAACTCAGTACATTGAAGATTGCAATTGTGCACCTGGTGAATCCACTGGTACAAATACAATTTTTCAGTTGTGTCTTCCAGGGGTAGACACACGAGGTCTACCCCACAGTTGCCTCTAGCAACACCTGAAGCTGACCCAGAGAAAATTGTCAGAAGACGAAAGACCCCCCAAGAAGGTACTTCAACTGTTGAACTAGGTATTTCTGATGATTTTCACCATCCTCATTTAGAAAATCCAATATCTTCTCCTCCTTTTTTTTTTATACCATATGTTGGAGTTTCCTGAAGCTTAAAGTTTGGGAGTGCTCCTGCTGATTTCTCCTCTCCTAGTCTGTGATTGGAAGGAGAAATCCTTGTCACTCCTATCTCCCCTGAAGTTGTACCATGGTTTAGACCCAGGACCTTAGAATATTTTTTCACTTTGGGTTTTACCACTCCTCCCCCCATTAGAGTTGTTTCTTTTACAGAGAAGGAAACCTCTGTTCCCCCAAGCCCTATAGTTTTTTCCCCAAATCCTCTGTTGTTTCCCTTTCCTCTTACAGGCTCAGTGCCACTCTCCCTGATCTAAACTCCATCTCCTCCTGATTCTTCTCCATCTATCATCCCTATGGTAGGTGTTAATCCCCCTAGGAACATAATGGATGCCATAGTTGTTGCAAGATATGCTCCTCTGGTCTTACCTCAACCCATCAATGCTCTCTCTACGGGAGACTATCTAAAATACATGCCCAAATTCACAGGAGAAGAAGACATAACTGTTGGAGAACACCTTGTTGCCTTCTACCATTATGCAGACAATCTAAATATTGAAAATGAGGATGTGTGGATGAGAGTATTTGTCCAGAGTCTTGATGGTGAGGCTAGGAAATGGTTTAGGGGGTTGACCCCTGGATCCATTACTAGGATTGACGCTTTAGATGATGTAGTCTTGAGACAATGGGGGGATAAAAAAGACTTTATGTATTATATCACAGAGTTTGGGTCCCTAAAAATAAAAGAGGGAGATTTTGTCTCTGACTTCTCCAAAAGATTCAACAAAATGTACAATAAGATCCCTGTTGAGATAAATCCTACATAAGCCTTTGCTAAAATTACTTATGCTAATGATTTCAACCCTGATTTCTGCCTCTTGTTAAGAGAGAGAATAGCTACTTCCTTGGATCATATGCAAGATGAAACCCTGGAAATAGAGTCCAATGTATTGGCAGTTGACAGACTTAGGAATAAATCTGAAAGAGACAAAGGAAGGGGGATATCTGAAGCTTCAACCTACGGTTCTTCTGCGTCCCATCCTCAAGTAGATGAATTGACCAAGCTGGTAAAATCTCTTTCTGCAAAAATGGAGAAGATGAAATTTGAAGGGAAGCAGAGTTATAAGAATTCCCAAAATGTTGATAACAGAGGTAATTTCAGAAGACAAAATAATGCCCCTCAGTTACTCCCAAGAGAGACTTGCAACAGAGAGAGGGATGATCAGAAAATCCAAACCCCTCTTCAAAATAACCTTGTGGTTGATGAAGAAGGAGAGGAAGAAGAGCTTGATCCTGAAATCCATTGTCTTGGAGACACATCTCCTTTTCCTCATTTGACCCAATCTACATATGAGGAGTCCCTCATGGACAACCAGATAAATGAACTGAGTAAAGGAGAGAAGACCAATAATAGTCCCAATAAATACAATCTCAGGTCTAAAAATAAAGAAGGGAAGCCTGATGTCCCTGGTCAACATTCCAGAGTAGAGAATCTTGCTAAAGATGAAGCTAACAAAAACAAGGAAAAGAAAATACAGAACCCCTCACCAATAGCCAAAGGTCATGTCCCAGAAGTGAGGGAAATTATGAAACCCCCCTCCTATTTTATCTTTGAGCATGAGATTCAAAAGATTAGGATCCCTGTACCCCTTTCAAAGATGTTCAAGCATGAAGATTTCAAAAAATCCCTCTCTAAATTGTTGCAATCTGAGCCTACATATCACTCCTCAGACGCAGTAAATATTTAGGATGAAAATCCAACATTTTTCCTAGGTCCCATGGTAGAATATAGAGATGATTCATCCCCTCCCTTCTATACATATCTAAACATACATGACAAGGTGTTGCATAATTGTTTGATGGACTCTGGGGCATCTCATAATCTCATGCCCAAATCTATCATGGATGAACTTGGATTAGAAATCACAAAAACTTACCATGATTTGTATTCTTTCAATTCTAGGAAAGTGTTGTGTCTTGGGGTCATCAAAGATCTGGTCGTGACCTTGTTTCAGTTGCCCATGAAAAGTGTGGTCATGGATATCGTGGTGGTTGATGTTACCCCCAATTTTGGCATGATGTTGTCAAGATCTTGGATAAAGATACTTGGAGGAACTTTGCAGATGGACCTCACATATGCTACCATTCCCGTGTTTTGGGGGGACCATAGAAGATTGTACGGAGAAGCTCAGTTGGCCTACATAATTAGTTATGAATCTGACCCCACCAACCATCCTATTTTTTCCCTTGATATTGATTTGGGATCCATCTTATTTCAGCTCATTGATGCCCCTAATCCCCCTCTTGAAATCAGAAAGCAGTCCCTTACTCTTTGTGAAGATTCTCCTCCGATTACCTCTATTTGGAAAATTTTCTTTGATGGAGCTTCTTCTAGGGAAGGTGTTAGTGCTAGAGTGGTCCTTGTTTCACCTATTCAAGAAATTATATCTCTATCCTACAAATTAGAATTTGAAACTACCAATAATGTGGCAGAGTATGAAGCTCTTGTTTTGGGTTTGAGGGATGCCAAGGACATGGGGATTAAAGAGATATCAGTGTTTTGGGATGCTGAGTTAATTTTCCATAAGATCAGAAATATTTATCAAACCAAGAACCCTCGGCTTAGAAGTTACATAAATGAAGTCTGGGATCTAATTGACAGGTTTTTCTTGGCTTTCAACATTTCATTTTTTCAAAGAGAAGAGAATGCCATGGCCGATTCTCTGGTTGTTTCAACAAGTTATTTCAGAGTCCCTCTGCCACCCAAACTCAGGTATGATGTAGAGGTGAAATATAGATCCTCTATACCTGACAATGTTAAACATTGGAAAGTATTTGAGGATGATCTTGAGATCAGAACATTCCTAGAATCTATTGAGGAATTTGATGCATTACACATTGATCAAGATCCTAATTCTGAAATAAATCATCATGTTGATGCTTTTCTGAATAAAATTGCTAATCATCAGATTGTCCAATTGCCCAACAACCATATCCCAAAGGGACTAGTTCCTTTGGAAAGACTATTTGACAGAAATGATGTGGCAGTAAAGGGTAAGATTTCAAATGAGAATGTTGATGTGGATGAGTGCAATATTGGCATGGAGGAGGATCCAAAATTTGTCAAGTTGTCAAGCAGACTGTCAAAGGAACAAAGGGTCGAGTATGCTGAGCTATTGAAATAATTTTTTGATGTGTTTGCTTGGACTTATGAAGATCTCAAAACATATGACACCAATGTCATTGAACATAGGATCCCATTGAAAGAGGAGGCTAAACCATTTAGAAATAAATTAAGACAAATAAATCCTATGTTGATGCCTATCATGGAAAGGGAGGTAAAGAAGTTGTTGGATGCCCAAATCATTGTCCCTTTGAGATATTATGAATGTGTGTCCAACCTGATCCCAGTAAGGAAGAAGAATGGAGAAATCAGGTTCTTTGTTGATTTCAGGAACCTGAACAAAAGGTCTAAGAAGGACAATTATCCTTTTCCAAAGATGGAACACATATTGCAGAGGGTGACAGGTGCATCCAAGATTTCCATGATTGATGGCTTTTCTGGCTATATTCAAATCTCTGTCCTTCCCGAAGACAAGGAAAAGACAGCCTTCACCACTCCTTGGGGCACATTCATGTATGCCAAAATGCCCTTTGGACTGATGAACATAGGAGAAACCTTCCAACGAGCCATGGACATCGCCTTCATTGGAGAAAGGGATAAATTCGTGGTCATCTATTTGGATGACATTACAGTTTTCTCCAGGTTTGATAAAGAACATTGTCAGCATTTGAGAAAGGTCTTCTCAAAATGCAGAAAATTTGGTCTCTCCCTTAATCCCAAAATGTCATCGTTTTCCATGCGAGAGGGAAAATTGTTGGGGCACATAGTATCAGCTGAACGGGTCAGGATTGATTCAAACAGGGTGGAAGTTATCCAAACCTTGTCACTTCCCATATCCAGGAAGGAGTTTCAGTCCTTCTTGGGCAAAATTAATTTTCTAAGAAGGTTTGTTTCAAATTTTGTTGAATTGGTAAAGTATATCATAGTTATGCTCAGGAAGGGGAATGAAGTAAAATTGATAGCTAAGTCTAAAGAATCCTTAAACCACACAAAGAAGGCATTGAATGAGGCACATGTGCTCATCAATCCTGATTACTCCAAGTATTTCCTGATTTTTTCCTTTGCCTCATTTGACACAGTAGCAGTTGTTTTGTTGCAAAAAAATGTTGAAGGGTTGGAGTAGCCTATTTCCTTTTTCAGCAGAGCACTGAGGGATGTTGAGACTAGATATGACATCATGGAGAAGCAGGAATATAACTTGGTGAAGGATCTCAAAGCTTTTAGAGTCTATGTTCTACATCTGAAGGTCATTACATATGTTCCTTCAGCTTCAGTGAAGGACATTCTTATCCAGCTTGACATAGATGGAAAAAGAAGCAAGTGGATTTCCAAAATCCTTGAATTCGATCTGGAAATAAATCCCACCAAAATAGTTAAAGGCCAAGGTTTATCCAAGCTATTGGTTGAATCTAATTGTGAATCTTTACGGGTTAACTCCATAAATACTTGCTTATAAAATCAGCAAGCTGTGTTGTCTCATACAAACCCACAAATCGACCCTCCATTGGCAAAGTGCATCTGGTACAAAGACATCATATTATTTCTGCAGAGGTTAAGGCCCCCA
>SNQJ01S0015206.1:51702-67396 GCA_010110895.2 Picea sitchensis
GAGTAGACCACTTACTGCCTCTGCTTACCACCCTCGTTTCCTGCCAACACCTGTCCTCCACTCACTCATCTCTCTGCCCATCACATCCCCTCTTTCTTGTGTCTCTTATCACCATCTTCCATGTGTATCCCACTCCCACCTCATGTCACATCTCCTCTATACCTCCCCCCCCACTCGCTTCATGACACATGTCTCCCGTGTTGCTTCTACTTGTGTCATTGATGTCGCCAATGCAGCCCCGCTTTTGCCTCCACGTCACCTTCCCGTGCCATATCACCCATGTTCCTTTACATCTCAATTCCATTGTCTTGTCGTCCATGTTTTCCCAATCATCAGTCCACCGATATGTTTTTCCACATGACTTCCCATCGCCTATTCGAGTCCTCGTAAGCTCCACCTTCGTCCACCTATCTGTCTTCCCTATAAGCATCCAAAAAAGCACAGATGGTGAAGGAAAGTTTGCCACGACTTCCAAGTGCAGGAGTTGACTCTGCCCACTCATATCCCAATGAAACAGTTAATGAAAGCGAGGAAGGTGGGAGAGACATCGTCACCTTCCATAAATAGAAGGCTAGAGAGGGACATATCGCAGAAGAAGACTATCAATCCAATTTGACAGAGTTTGCATCTGACAGAAGACTTCATGGGAAGTCTAACCAATGTCTGCATGTGCAGCCTGATAGAGAATCCCATCAACGCAAATCTTTGAAAGAATTACTGGATCGCCTCAGGCAGTCAAAGCTAGTTTAGAGTATATGTAGGCATTTTTTCCATTTTGTTTAGTGTCGATGGTTGATCTATGCTCCCGCATTGTAAAGTTTTAATGAAGCTCTAGTTCTTTTGATTATGTATTTGTATTTGATACTTCTTGTTTAATGTAAGTCAGTTTCCTTCTGTCTCTCTTTAACAGTTGTGTTAGAACACTCGGGCATGGATGATCCAGTCGAGGGTAGTTATGTTTTTGTGATGTAGGTTTGATCACAGGGACATCGCGACCAGTTTTAATCAATATTTCGTGTTGTCTTTCCCATACAAAATTGAATGACTCAGGCATGGATGATCCATTCGATTTGTTGTTATTGAATTGTGATATATGCTTGATTTCAGTTCAGTGATAATTTCATTCAGTTCCCTAAAATTCTGAACGAAGAGGATCTTCTCTTCTGAGTTTTTCCTCCTTATGTTGCTGGAAGACCGGATGTACATAGCAGACCTCTTCATTCTCCTCAAGTTATTCCCCCTACTCACCCTTACTAAAAATTACTAACCAAAGGTAAATGAAGACCACATCTACTTATGCATACCATCCCAATTTTTTGAGTTAAAGCGATATAATCCTGAGTCTGCATCCATTAGACCCCCTTTAAATTTATTCATTGCGATATACAAACTGATGGGTATTGGGCTTACCTCTGCTGCAATCAGGAGGTGACTTCTACTGCTAACAGGGAGGATTATCATCTTCGATATATGTTCCATTAGAAGACACGACACACACTTGTGTTGAAGGGTGTAGGAGAGGTGGTGCTCTGTGATATGCCCCTAGCAGGGATGGGTCCTCGACAATTTTGGGACCGATGTAGATGACCAAAAAATTGTCTGATCTAGTGTGGACAAGGGGGAGAATGTTATCAATGTTGGTGGAATGATTAGGCTCATAATGTGTAAGTTGGTCAATGGTGACAATTTTCTCGATGTGGGGGAACATCATCATTCAAAACACGGAAGAGGATATCGCCTTCATAGTATACATGTAGCTACGTCCGAACAAGATATTGTAATCAAGTGGGGTGTCGATAAATTCAATGTTGATGAGGATGGTTTTTCCCCCAAGTTCTACGGGGACATTTTGGAAGATCCCTTCAGGAGACGATGGGTGATTGTCGTAAGCTCTTAGGGTGATGGAAGATGGTACTAGCTCGGGTGATACAAGTTTTTTCCATACTACTTTGGACATGATGCAACAATGAACTGCGATGTTTCAGATCTTAACTGGCATATGAAAAGATACCAGGGCAGGGAGGCGTGGTTCTCTGCCATCTAGATCAAAAGGTGATGAGTCTAGTATCAGCTAGGTCAACTACCCCCAAGGCGTAAAGTAAGGATTTTCGTTGAGTTGGACAAGTTTGGAGAACCTCCAATACAAACATGGCTACAGGATATTGTGTTAATTCGTTGACCAAACTGTAGTTATGGGTTTCCCTAGCATGAGGGTTATGTACGTTTCGTCATAACGACATAGCCAGGGTATACGAGGGTTTGGTTTAGTGTTAGGGAATGGAATCATCAATGGTTATTCAGTTGTAGCTGGAGCCTCTTTTAAGGTGGTTAGGGTGGATTTAGGTGGAACATTGTATTTTTGATCGCGTGTTTGCAGAAGAATCTCTTCTTCATTGCTAAGGAGGATGTTACAATCGGCTGGATTTCCACGTTGATTGGGACCTAGGTTTTGATATTGCCCCATTTTTGGTGGGGCTGGGTGTACCTCTTATTGGGTATTCATCAAACCTTGGTGTAGAATGGGGTTTTTCAAAATGGTCGGAATTGGTTGTTGCAAATATTGTTGTGGGGCCTACTGAGGGGCAGGCGACGCTGGGGGATGTTGTGCGTTCATGGATTCTTTCATTCATTTGAAGTCGGAAATTTGGGGGAAATTGTGTGTATAATGTCCATAATCACCATAGAGAGCGCAAGGGAAGTTAGTTCGAAGATTATTATTCTTCCCTTGTCGTGGTTGATTATTATTGTTTCCCCCTTGGGGGTTTTGGTTGCCTTGATTCTGGTTTCCCCCAGTGGGATTGTTTTGTTGGGAGTTATTTCCTCATGATCCTGGGTTGTTATTGTTTTGGTTTTTCCGTTTATTCTTGTCATTATTGACGGATGGCCCAAATTTGTTGTATTCAATTGTTCAAACGTCTGAATATTTTGAACGAGAAAGGGTTGAACAAAGTTAACATTGGCATGTGGTTGTCCTAGTGGAGGAGCAACTGACTGTGGAGGACTAGGAAATGGAAAATATGGATTGTTTTATGGAGACAATCCATATGGTGTGTAGGAAGTTGAATCAATTCCACTACTACTAAGGTTGTATGCGAAGGTAGAAGGTGAACTCGTACAACTTGGTTGAGAGACCAGACACATCATGGGTACCGTTGAGGGTCCACCCATTGATGGAGGGGGGAAAACATGATATGACTATTGGTGAGCAAGAGGAGGGTAATAAGTCTTCCCTCCATATGGTTGTGGATATTGAGGTGCACCATAAGTTGGTGACGGGTGGCAGTAAAGATTGAAATGGTTCATAGAACCAATCAACCCATCTGCAACGCGGGGCATCCAAGGTTTTTCCTGGCTGAATGTTATGGGTCTGGGTGCATCAGGAAATATTGTGTATATGTAACATGATTGAGCATAGATGAGGTCAAACTGTTGAGCCTTGCTAATGGCCTCCTCTTCTGACTGAGGAAAAGTGGATGATACATCCTTGGCAATAACATAGAAAAGTGATTTGAGAAACCAATCAAGGCATTTTTCTTTGGTGGTTTCTGCTTTACATAAGCTACATCGTCAACTCCATTCATGGATGTGGTCGACTATATGGGTAGCAGTGCTTTGTTTGAACTTAGAGAGAAGTTCCAAGCCAGTATCATGACGAACTAGTAGTTGGAAAAAGGACAAAAAGGCATTGGCCAATGATTCAAAGGTCACATGGGACCCTGATTTTTCATCCACATACCATTTGGTTGATGGGACTATGAGAGTTATTTGAAATAACCTCAAGTGGATGGAATCATCCATGATGTTGGTTGAAGAGCACCATAAGTGAAAGTTCATAACATGGTTGGCAGGATCTTCCCCCGGTTTTCCTTCAAACTTTGGAATGTCTGAAGGTAGTTTGGTAGGCATATTGGGCCATGTGGGGTCATGCAAAATGGGATCATTCATGAGTTTGGTAAAATTAGGAATGTTGAGTGATTCCAAGTATGGCATAGGGATATTTGGCGAAGGATTAGTTCCAGCCATGGTGTGAGTAGGTAGTGGACATGTCCCTTGAGAGGGATTTGGTGGGGTTGTACTTAACCCTTGAGAAGAATTTTGACCCCTTCCTCCTTGTGAAGGAGAACTAGTGGATGGATGAACTTGGGAATTGGACCCAAGCAAAGTGGAACCAAGTAAAGTTGATCCCAAAATAGTAACACTCACAGGAGTGTGAGATGTTTGAGCCGGTGAGTTGGAAATACTAGGGACTCCTCCTAGGATAGGAGGGAGATTCTGCAAGCGTATGGAAAGACGAGGATTATGTGGTTTCCCTATGGTTTCTGACTAGCAAAGTGAATGTGTGCAAATGGTGACAAGAGAGAAATAAATGAAAAAGAGATTTGTATATTTTGTACCTTATCAAGATAGTATAACTCACAATTGAATGTAATCAAATGAGCATCATACATAAATCAACTGTAAAATAAACAAGCATGTGGATAGGTGGATTTTGTCTGCATGGGGGAACAATAAAAAAAAATGCTTGTGTCCTAAAAGACGTATCGTCCTTCCTCTCAATCAACTCTGGGCCTTACAATAGCACTCAACAGTGGGGTCTGAAGCCACCGGAAGAGGAACTAGTGAAGGTTGAAGTAATCAATTATAATGAGGGGTAGAGGGTGCATATCCCGAAAGAGCTGGCGATATTTCCCAATGGCCACACAAAATATGATCAAGGTGTGATTGCATCCCATAATCGCCACCTGGATAGATGTCCTATGTTTTGGCCACTAATTACCTCGATCAAAGTGCGGAATTTAGATTTCCAGCCTCAGAAATGGGTCACGGGTTGGATGCCCTCACAAGAGTTGGGTGACTCAAGGAGGGATGCACATAACAACCAGACCTCGACCTTTGACCCTTCATGGGTATCTCCCTTCATTATGGTGTAGGAACACTTGAATTGGCGGATTTGAAAGTTCCCTATTTCTCAACTTCTATTGTTTGAAAATGTGAGAACCTGATAACAGAGGGTTATTTGGATTCCTGCCCCTGAAATCCTACCTAGACTAAAAAAATTCTTTTGACACCTCTTGTGGAGGAAAATTTAGTGCGTTATTAGAAAATTTTTAGATGTGGTGGGCTGAGAGATTGGGGTCATGGACCAACCTCGTTTGAATTAATTGGGTGTGAATAATTTCCAAAGAAGTAGTCATATCTTTTGGAATTCATTTGGAGAAAACCTACTTCGACATCCACTATTTCAAAATAGAAATTATGTGTGTGTGAGGAGTGGCTTTGTGTGTAATATAGTGACAAGTATGCACAGATTTTAATAATTTAAGTGTGAGGTTGAAACAAGTGGACTTCCTGTGGTCCTTACAAATCTTCTTTACCTAGCTTACTATGTGTCTTTGGTACAACCTTGCGGAATATTTAAAGCCCTAAAGAACTAGAAATGTGGACATATGGGTCCAGACAAATCCTTTAAACTCCCTAAAATTTTGTATATACTAAGAAATATTTGAAACTACCCTAGATTATAGACATGTATGGGCCCACTACTTTGATCTTTAAACTGCCCTAGATTGTGATCTAAACTAAGAAATCATTTTAAGAAACTATCCTAATATTTTCAAACATGTGGGCATGTATGGGCCCTTACAAAGATTTAAGATGGTTTCAAAAAACTAAGAGGAACCTTGGGGGGGCTTTGTCCTCTCCTAAAGATTTTTTAAGGGAGATGAAATGTCCCTTTAACCACCTTTCTAATTCCCGAGATCACACTAGGGTGCGGGGGAAGAGAATACTTGAGGGTCAAAGTTAACTTCTAGTCCCAATTTAAGTGATTTGTAAGTGAAAACAATAACTTCAACTTAAAATTTTACAAGAGAAATGAGCCATCAATGTGGAAACAAAGCAAAAGAGGAGAATAGTAATTCTTTTTAACCCCTTAGTGCCTATGTTATCTAACCTTTCATATGATAAAGGAATCTAAGTGGAGTGTAGTTGCCTTACAAAGTGAATGAAAATAAAAATCTGAAGGCTAGGGGCCCTCAAACCATTCATAAAAACCCTTAAAATTTTGAAAAAATGGACATATGCATGGGTTATAGTTCTTACAGGCACACAGAGAGTGCACAATGCACATAGTAATGAGGCTTGTTTCATGGACAGTGAGCAGAGTGCACGTCTGTGGGTAGGAAAATCCGTGCACTTCTTGTCACACATCGGGGAAGAAATTTCCAAGTGAAATACTCCTTCCTCAGCTCAAAATTTTGACTTTGGCAGGTTGGGCTAGGCTGGTTTTGGTACTTGCAAGACAAAACAATCAAAATGAAGTGCTCTCAAGGATCAAATAGAGAGGAATTTGATATTGATCCCCAGTATGGTCGCCAATATGTTGTGTTGGTTTTGTCACTTGGGTGAGAAAAACAACAACACTTGCATGTCTAGATAAGCCTGTTAGACAAGACAAAAATTCATGAGTGGGTTAGATAAGCCAAACATATGTGAAAACAAATAAATACAACTAAAAAAAACTAAGAAATAAATGTTAGAAAGCTTGAGAAACTTAGAACCATGAAAATCAAACAATGACCAACATAATGCTACCAAGGGATCAATAGATTAATAGGAAAAACATCGTAGAGAAAGTTAGGGACTTATGAGTCCCCTATTCCTCCTTGGGAGGGCTCTTGAGTTCCCTAATTGAGAGCTCTTCACTTTACAATGGAAGAACTGGAAAATGGCGAAGAAAAACAATGATTATTCCCTCAAGAGGTGAGTGGAATGGCCTATTGCAATGGTGCTTGAAGGCTTCCAAGAGAAAAGAGGATTCTCGAAGAAGAATTCTTGCATCATAACAATACTTTGAAGATATTGGTTTCTTAGCACACCCATGACTCTTATTTATAGCATTCATACATGGAAAAATGTAATTGGTTCATAGTGTAAACAAGGGCCCTTTTAGGGCACCCTCTAGACCTTGACCAGCCTCCAAGCTAGATTTCGCTCAGATATGAATGTCAAATCATGTTGGGGGTCGGACCAGAAGTGGTTGAGGGGCCGACAAGATCCATAAATGCGCCATTCATATAAGTGTGTTGGTTTTTCTCGTACATAGTCATGCATTTTGCGCATTGAGTCATGTGTTGGCCTACGCACTCAATGCACTATGCGTGCGCTCCCTTTGGTGATTCCGTGCATTCTGATTTTTAACCCCAATTACATAGTTTTTTTCCTTCTAGATGAATTTTAGTGTTGTAGGTGGACTAATTATTGTTGGCATTGATGTTTTTCCTTAACCATCTGTGTGCAATGTTGCGAGTGATTTTTCAGTGATAACAAAGATAGTGCAACAAATCTATTGTGTTGCACTAGGCTACGAGTCAATGATGAAATGACTAGTTGTACTTGTTTCAATCTCTCTACAATAGGAGGATGTTGGGTAGGGGGGTCAGGCCTTCTCCTAGAGGGACGAGGTCCTAACATGGGATCACTCTTGGCATGTTCTTGGTCCTATGCGGACCCTCAACCCACCCTCTAGAAGTTACCCATGTCAATTGACATGCTTACCCAAAATAAACTCAGCCCATAATTTTCTCAGAAAATATAAGGGCATCTCCATGTTATTGCAGGGAGGTTTATAAAATACCATATACCACCTATCCATTCAGTTTTGACTAATCTGGGGATGGATGCACAAGTCAATGGAGATGCGTTTCTTGGTCAATGGTAATTCTTGTCCATTTCTAGGATCCCTAAAAATAGTCAATATTTGTTGTTTTGAAATGCCCAAGTATTTGACTTGGTTTATGTCCAAACCAGTGCTATAATACTCATACATTATTTTCCTATAATAAAAAATAGAGGTTAATTTCCCTTGAGCACTTGGAATGGACTTCACAATAATGTCCAAATAAGTGGTCAGGGAGACTCTGCTAGGCTCTCTAGTGTCCCTTAATTGTAACAACCCCTCATCAATTTGATTTTTTACATTGGGTGGTTGTGGTGGGTTGGGGTTTAAATCTCTCCTTGATTTTCTTCTAATTGGTTTACATTGTCTCTTGGTTCCATTTTATTATATATGCTACAATTTATTAATCCATTACATGTAAATTAGGTTGGTTTTTTAATTATAATAGAAAACTACAAATTTCCTTAATTTAGATTCTTGGGAGCAAAAGACTAAATTGGAAATGAATAAATTGAGAGAATATAAAAGAAATCAAACATACCTGGATAGACTAGGACACGGTGGCAAGATCCGCACCTTGTTTATCCTCTCTAGCTCCTCTCTATTTTCTTAATGAGAGTAAAAAAGAGAGAAAAATTTGTGAAAATGAGCACAAATCGTACTCGTGACCCTTTAAAAAATGTTTAATAGAGGAACACGCTCGTGTTCTTAGGAACATGCACGTGTTCGCACACTTTCTTCGGAATGTGTGCGCATTCATGCCACTAAACCTATGTGGCAAGTTGAGTGGAGGTTTGGGCACTTCCAAACCTATAAGGTTAAGAACATGTGCATTTTCCTGAGAACACACACACATTCCTGCAGACCCCCTTGCCACTTTTTCGGCCACCAACTTCATGCACTCACCCTGCATTGATTTCAACAATGACTTAATGAAAAAATATGCATTGATTTAAGTGATGGTACAATGAAAAATGATTTAGCATAATCAAGTAGTTGTATTCATTTTAACTATGATATAACATAAAACAATATGGTGCATTGATTTTAGTGATCATACTATGAAAAATGATTCGGTGCATTAATTAATTGAGGAAATGGGACAAATTAAATTAATCCTCTACATTGATTTCAGTATCACTATGAAAAATGATTCACTGCATTAATTAATTGAATAAATGATACAAAGTAAATTAATCCTCTATATTGATTTCAACTGCAAATTATCAAGCAAAGTTAATTTAGCAATAACACAGTGAAAACCAATTTCGAAACAGATATATAAGTTAACGTCATATACTTTGTTTGGTTAGGCGTGATTTATCTATTAGTATTTTCACATTAAAACCATTATAATATTAAGATATATAAAACCTAAAAAGCAAGCGAGCTCTAAAATTCCTCAAGGTATCACTTTTACTCCAATATCTCCAATTAAAGCTTTGCATGGTCCTCCAATTTCAACCTCCATTCTATATGATCGATATAAAAAGATAGAAAAGTTTGTCGGTGTGTAGGAGAAAAACATAAGAAAATAGATTGAGATCAATTGCTATGTAATTTCTATGTAATATATGAGTTATTCAATATGTTCCTCGTATCACTTATTAATAATATGTTGTATTATATATGTTATTCAATATCTAAAAAAAATCATTTTGTTATTATTCAACATTTTCATCATTAAACATTGTTACTTTGTTATTATTTGGATTCATAATGATGTAAATTTCAAAGTATAAGTTTATCTTAAACATATACATATAGATAAAGATATCATCTGAAAATTTCACGGTTCATGCCCACTACTGGAACAAGAATAGATCAATTTAACTCTAGATCTATCATGCGGTGAGAATGATCAAATCCCTCATGGTGCAAATGTTTCCTCAAATTTTTCACTCTAAAAGGAGGTTTGCACCTCTAGGGATTTGATCCCTCTTGACCCGTGATAGATCCGAAGTTAAATGGATCTATGTTGGTTTAGTTTAAGACAAAGGTTGTATATCCAAAGATGTGGATGATCTTAATAGTCCATAAACATTGTAATTAAATGTGAAGTTTAAGCCATAGTCCATATAGTTAGTGTAAATTGAAAATATAAGCAAATGAGTGTATTCTAATATAAATGTTGTTATTTAGAGCCTTCATACCATTGTTATCGACCTAATCTTATAACAACTTACAAATCAACATAAACTTACTAATTGTTCCAAACAACAATTCCTTCTTCTATTGTTTGCTAATTGTTCCAAACAACAATTCCTTTTTCTAACAAATGGTAATAGTTCTAGATAGAAATTTCAATACATTTAGATGCTAAAATATGCAATTGAATGGGGCTCTATTTTTATTGTTTTTGTCATATTAAATTTGATTGCAAATTTGTTTTCTTCTCTTATGGAAGTAGACAATTTCGTCATTTCCTCATTGGTTGGATGACAGACGTCATGAGTGGAACCAGCTTTTTCTCCATTTAACCTCACAAATTGGAATGAAAAATCAATAAATCCTATTCCTTATTTCCATGTCACAAATAATGGTAGGTAAGGTGTTTTTATTACACCTATAGGACGATCCCATTCTAGCTGTATGTTTCTGACCTGTTAATCAAGGCAATGGCCAAGTTCTAAATTTTCATTTATGCTCATTTATTAAAACGTTTTCGTTTCTGTTTTTTTCATTAATTTATTAAAACGTTTTCGTTTATGTTTTTTTCATTCATTTTTTAAAACGTTTTCATTTAGGCTCATTTTCATTCATGTTCATTAAAAATGTTTTCATTTATTAATTTTTTTAATAAATTAAATTTTTTCATTCATTTATTATGACTTTATAATGATTCATTCACTATTGTGGCTTTATAATGGCTGATTTATTATTATAGCTTTATAATGGCTCATTTATTAAAACGTTTTCATTTATTATAATAATGTTTCCATTCTGTATTAAAATGCACATTAAAACCTTTTCATTTATGCTCATTTATTAAAATGTTTCCATTCATGATCATTAAAAAGTTTTCATTTATTAAAAGGTTTATGTTTTATAAACCTACACACACTTCTTGTATAATGTAACCAATAATTTACTAATAGGACGTGTCTAAATTTTTATTTTAAGGGAAACATATCATGAATAATGGACTGAAAATTCAAGGAACTTTGGTCTCAGTTTTCGAAATAACAATAAACAATGAACGCAAATTCTCTTTACGATGAAGAGAAGACAAATGTGCACAATTTCACTTTACTAATAATAATAGGAATTCTCTTTAAGATGAGGAGATTAAATTCATGGCTTAAAAACCATGGTTTCGGTTTGTGCCCACAATCATAGACCTGAATATGTATGTTTCTAAGATCTAAAATTCTCTTTACTGTCTAAATTTTTAGAAATTCTCTTTACTAATAGAAACGTGTTTAATTTTTCATTTCAAAAAGTGAAACATATCAATGCGTAGAAAACTCACCATAACGGATTGAAATCTCACCATAAAAAGTGAAACATATCAATGCCTAGAATTTTTGTTTTCATTGATTATATTTATAGCTAATAACATTACAGTTTTAACAAGTAATAATGTGCGGATGATACATAGATATATTGTGCCAGAGAGATTGGGAGATGATGCACAGATGGTACGTTTTGAGGAAAGAGTGGAAGATTTTCCATTGTAGTCGGATACCTAAAATTCCTTTATTCATGATAAAACCGAGGAATAGATCGGTTCGTCCTTCATATTTTTGTGATGGGTGTTTGTACGAAAATAAATAGTCATGGCGGAAATTATATGATGGAAAAACAAAACTGGATACAGATATATCTATTTAGTCAACTCTATTTTATGTATGTATATGTTCGTTCAATATATTTATCAGTCTGGAATTGGAGAGAATTTGCACTGTTCGGCCCTAACAATATATTTATCTGTCTCCCTGCCTGCCTTGTTACTAAAATCGAAGAGAATTTGGACTTGGAATTCAGTTCGGCTCTAATAATCTGTCTATGTGGACAGTACATTCAATGTCTTAATATATNGGTACCCCCTCTGCGGGGTCCGGGGGGGCTATCCCCCAGCTGGGGGGTCTGGGAGCAAGTGGGGGTTCGGGGGTGAAGCCCTCGAAGGAAAAATTGTCTTGTAAATGTATATTGTAATTTCATTGTAACTCTAGACCATTCATTATAAGGTCGCAGATCTGACGGTAGGGATTATGTTAGGGTTTTTTGCCCTAGAAGGAAACCCTCTTTTATGAGGGAAATGTATTACGGCTACGGTGGATGGCGAATATTGTATTCTGAGAGAGGATACTGTGAGAGAAAGAAGAGAAAGTTACAGCGGGTTTTGTTGTAGGTTGTATCCCTTCATTTGTTGGATAATAATAAAGAAAGGACCTGGAAATTTCTCTGGTGGACATAGTCCACACTGGGTGAACCACGTAAATCTGTGTCTCTCTTGTATTGTGTATCTTCTGTGTTTTTTGTCCACATTTGTTTTATTTTATTGCTCCGCGGTCCTATTTTTCTAACAGAAAGAAACATGAAAAAAAAACTAAAAATAGAGTTGAANNAGAGGGGGTGCTACCGGTAGCACCATTTTTAAAAACGAGATAAAAAATTGGACCCCCAAAAAAACGAGAACTCTGGAGAGTTCTCATTAAGTTGGTAACTATGTTAAGCGAGGATGGCATAAACATGCCCGGTCTTGGCTAAACTATTAGGGAATCATGGAAGACACCATTTTGTAGAATAAAGATACTATTAAAAATATCATCAAATCAAAATTTAAGGAGAAAATGTGGTGTGATAAAGAGTAAGAGGAAAAAAGAAAATTAAGGTATTATAAGGATGTAATCAACCCTAATATAAAAGATCAAAATTATCTATCTGTTTTGATAAGTGTAAAGAAAAAAAATCATTTCTAAGATAAGAACAAATTCTGACGAGCTCTATAGTGAAACTTGGTGTTGGTCAATTCCTAAAATGTCATGGGATGAAAGAGTGTGTCACCTTTGTGACACTAAGAAGGTTGAAGATGAAAAGCACTTTCTCTTAGATTGTCCAACCTATACCCAGATTAGATCTCATTTTCAAAATATTTGTCACAATACTAACCTTCGTAACCTCTTAACTCAACAAAACTATGATGATCTTGGAAAGCTTCTCTTAATGCTTTTCGAGCACAGAAACAAAATTCTAAAGAATCTCAAGTAATCACTTACACAAAATTCTAAAGAATCTCAAGTAATCACTTACCCTCTTAAGGTCTGATAGACCAATTAAGATGTGGTATATTGTAAATTTAGAAAACAAAAATAACTTTACAGATAATATAGTATTTTTGAAACCTCTTATTTTATAATAATAAATATATATTTTAATTAAAAATTAAAATAAATTTATATTCCCATATTTAAAATTAAAATTTATATATATATAATATTTTTTATAGTTTAATTATTTTTTTCACAATGTTTTTTCTATTATTATTAATATTAAAATTTATAATTGTTTATATTGATTATAATTTCTCTACCTTCAAATTTATATGTCATTTTTTTTTCCCTTTAATATAGATATATATGAAAAATAATTAGGTTACGTGTCAATCATCGGATTTTAGTTTACGTGTCAATGAACGGATTGGGATAAATGTTTTTTACTGTTTGGCCATTTCACATGTTGTTCTTTGTTTTCATAAGTATCATCGAAGGTCAAATGCTAAAAAGAACCTAGAATCCATGCAAATGAGATTCAACTTACTATAGTGACCAAGAGAAGACTTACAAGACGTTTCGCTGTATGGTTTTGGTTTGTGTAGCTTAAAGAATCATGTCAAAAGTTTTACAATACTGTTATGGGATTTTACATCATTATAAATGAATTCCACAATTATAGATTTGTATTTTAATAATTTTATTTTTAATTTTTAATATTTTTTAATTAAAAAATATTAAATAATAAAAAATAATTATGAATGTAGATAAATTAAAATGGAAATTGAAAAAATATATATTCAACACTTTCTCTTAGATTGTCCGGCCTATACCCATATTAGATTTTATTTTCAAAATATTGATCATACTATCAACCTTCCTAACCTCTTAACTCAACAAAAGTATGGTGACTTTGGAAAGCTTCTCTCAATGCTTTTCTAGTACAGAAACAAAATTCTAAAGAATCACAAGTAATCACTTACCCTCTTAAGATCCCATAAACCAATTAGGTCTTAGTGGAAGTTTTTTTTTTTTTTTAAATAAAAAAGGGGGGGATCCTGCTATTATATATTATCAAAAATCTGTAACAAAGTGTACATGGTCAACAGTCTAAGACTTTAAAAATGTTGCCGGAGACCGGAAACCAGCATAGAAACATGGCAAAACAGCTATAATCCATTGGCACCTGTCCTGCCCGAAGGAAACCAGGACAGGTGCCTGAAGTCTAGTGGAATATAAAAACAGTAACAAAAATCTAAAACCATAAAACATGAAAGCCCTAGGTGATTGGTGACCTGTCGTCTTCGTTGGTCTTCCACGTGGAGCCAGTCGGGATGGCGAAAGACTGGAAGCAGAGTGGACACCTGCGTCGTGTTGGAACGCCGGAATGGGCATCGAACAGGACGTCGAGGCGTTGTCCCATTATGAGTGCACGGTGCTCCAGGTCAGCCATGTGGCCTCTGAGCTCGAACAACAATGACAAGTGCTCCTCGCGAGAGAGAAAACCGTGCATGTCACCACCATCGAGCTCGTCCTCCTGCCNTAATGCTCGCTCGCTCAACGAGACCTCCCATCGCAGAACGATAATGGCTACCCTGCATCCGTAGGGCTGGTGTTAAATGGATGGGCTCTCTCATTTAAACCTCGGCTCAAGTGGAAGCCAAATGTCACTCCTTCTCCAGCTGTTACCCCATGCGGAGCCAATGTCTTAATATATTAATCACAAAGTCTTAATATATTAATCACAAAGAATATATGTATGCGTAGTATTTACATTGTGCAGTACAAACATATTTACCCTAATATTTTAGTGTTTATTTAAATATTTTAAGGTTTATTAAATATAAACATATTTACACTATAATTATTAATATTTTATTATATTATAAAAAAATAATTAATATCAATGCATTATTACATTAAACGGCGTACATATTTTCATGCATGATGAATATGAATGCGAGCTTGCTTTGTAAATGGACGCTGCCATTAAATCTGCTTTTTAAATGGACGATGCCATTAAATCAAAAGATGCTCTTATCATGTCATACAGATCGAAAAACATTTTTGAAATATTGCTTTGTCCTCTCACAATATTGTTATCTTTTGAAGTTACACCACAATATTGTTATCTTTTGAAGTTACACTTTGGATGATTCCTCCTGTCACAGTTTTTGCATTTTAATGGTGCGTTCTATCTCTTGCATTTGGTATTATATATTAATATCGTGTATCGTGTTCAACATCGTCTTTCTATATGCATAGTATTTACATTGTGTTGTCTGTGTGCGTAGTATCTACATTGTGTGTGTCTGTCTGTATGTGTAGTATTTACATTGTGCCTAATATTTTAGGGTTTATTACAGTTATTTAAATATTTTAGGGTTTATTACGGACAAACATATTTAGATTATAATTATTAATATATATTATATTATTAAAAAAAAAATCAATATTAATAATTAATGTTTTATTATTACATTTATGTATGTATGCGTAGTATTTACATTGTGCGTAATATTTTATTTACATTTATTATATTAATATTTTAAATTAAATGTTAATATTAATATATTAAAAAAAATAACATTTATATGAATTTTTTTTATATAATTATTTGATATATAAAACATTACATTTTATTATAATTATTAATATATTATTATATTATGTCCCCGAGGTGTAGGACAGTCGGTGACGGAGTGTGTTGTTAAGCCACTCCATGATGTTAAAGTCACCGGTTCGAAACCTGCGGGGACAAAAAATCCAACCATGTTAAGGGTTGGTGTGGCTCAGGCCG
>SNQJ01S0015206.1:86832-140302 GCA_010110895.2 Picea sitchensis
CACCATGAGAAGGCCTCCTTATATAGGCTTGGAGAGGCCCAACCACTTGAGATATCTTTGGGGTAAGTTGAGGATTCTCCTCCTTCAGTTATGGATCTTCCCTAAGATCATGGCTTGACCAAGGATTCGAATCCAACTGCCTTCAGAGATTGAAGGGATCTCTTCCTGATTTTCATCAACAAGTCAAAACTCGCCCAGAAAAGGTAGCGCTCCCCCAAAAGGGGCACCAGAGAATTATAACACTCCCCTAAAAGGGTGCACAGAGCGTCAACTCTCCTTGTCAATGTATAGGGGAGTGCTCCTCTCCAAAAATGTCTTTTGAGTGGATTTTCCAGTGGCAAAAGGTTTAAAAACTTTGTTAACCCATTCCTCTTCTTCCAAATCAGTTGTTTGAGGTATTTCAACTGTGTCTCTCCAATGTCGTTATAGGCACGACATAGACAGTATGGAAGTATTCTTTATCTGACACTTGTGACCAAAATGTGACACTTATAATATTGATAACAATGACACTAAGCCATTGTTGTAATGAGTAATTTTGATGTGTAACAGATTACCCCCCAAAGTATGAAGTTAGAAGATGAGAACTGATAACCGAAATGCTTTGTAGATTTTCAAGCAAGGGTACGAACTCAGAGAACCTGACAGAAGTTGCACACGACCATCAAACAAATGTTAAGACATACTTCAAACCCAAGGCAAACATACCTATGCTTGAGTGATAGAGACTTTCAAGGTATGGCCGCCATAAATACACTGCGGATCCATAATTATATTGACAAAGAGATATAGCCACCGAATATACAATGTGAATCTATATTCCTATGACCTGAACTGATCATAGCCATGAAGAATACACAGTGGATCTACGAGATGACAAGACATAGCCATGAGCAATACAAAGTGGATCTATGTAACAGTATATGTGTCATTGTTCAAAAGAAACTCCTTCGCAACCTGGGCAAAGTACATATAAGAGTGATGACTCAACCCAGGGTCTTCTTACTGATCCCAATGTATTACGAATCTAACCATGTGGATAGATGTCCTGATGTCGAACATGGCAGAAACCACTTGATTACTGGTCAATGATGTAAATCGTTAACAAGCACGAGAGAAATCACCATTGATGTCAATGATTCCCAAGGTACCCTAGTACATTCCAACGAATGCGAATAGATAAGATGAAGTCGAACATTCGTGGAATCATCCGATTAGAGGTCAATGATATAAACCCACTGTCGGATGCAAGGAGGACTACCATTGAGGCATGCAGGTCCCAAGGTACTAACTGGTTTCTAAGTCTAGTTCCCGGATAATGTGTTGAAGTAGACAGGAACAGCCTCGTCGAAGGAGGGCCTTGATGTATCCCCCATCAACGACACGAAACTGACACAGAGATGTAATTGGTGGATCAAATGCACTGACACAGGTATTGAAACAAGTTATTTGTGATGGTTGACTCTTGAGGCAGATACTTCCCTTGAACACCGAGGCACAATAGCAGAAACATGACATGGACCAAAACACGATGATGCAGTGGATACTGTGACTTTCGTCGGGTGACCCAAAGGAGTAAGAAAACTCAGAGGATTGGTTCAGTGCAGAGGTTCAGCAGATTAAGATGTGCACAAAGACAAAGTGTCGTGTTCAAGGGCGACTCTAAGAGTTACTGGTAATGTTCTCAAAAATTGCTTGGCTTGCTTCCTTCAATTTTTCCCCCATCCAGATAGATGAGTACCTCTTTTTAATTTAGCAAGCTCGAGGAGGGTAACACATGCTCGATATAACTCAACTTCGGTAAGTTCCTCTTCCTTTTTTTTAACGAACTGGAAGAAGTAAGAGTTCGGTCCCATATGGGCCCTTTAGTGTATGATGGTTTAATGAGTCCAGAGAAGGTAAACTCGATGGTTTTTCATATTTAGAGAGTCTGAAAATAACTTAAAAATGACTCCAATGTGGTCCTTTCTCGTAATGTTAGTCTCACGAGGCTGAAAAAGAGATAAACTACCACTCGAAAGATGCCCTTTCAAACATTTTAACGAGTGTGAAAGGAAGCAAGATCACTCGACAATCTTTTCATGTTTAGAGAGTCTGAAAAGAGCTTAAAGACGACTCCAGGGGGTTCATTTTTCGTGTATCCATACGGGTCCAAAAAAGAGATAAAATTTTACCCAGATGCATTCTCATGTATTTACGAGCATGAGAAAGAACAAAGACTAAGCTCGATATGCCCCTAGCTTGAAATCTAGTGGCTTAACTCCATAATGATCATCAAAGGCTGGGGACATGCCCTCTAAGATTCAATTCATTCACCGAATTTAAGGTTGTCACCAATTTCTCGACTAGATGAGAAAAAGAAGAAGAGTGGATGAAAAGAAGGTTCAAGAGAGGTGACTATTTCATTTTTTAACGAGCTTGACATAGGAAAATAACTATGCTCAGGGTTTCGGGTTCGATCCCCAGATTGTTGTTTCATTTTTTAATGAGCTTGCTACAGAGAGGAAAACTATGCTCAAAGCCTCTGTTTCATTTTTTAGTGAGATTGCTACAGAGAAGAGAAACTATGCTCATAGCTTCTCCTTGATCATGGCTTCCAAGAGAATAATGCTCTGGAAGGACACCATGTCAAGGGACGAGACTTAGGCATGGCTTCCAAGAGATCTTCATTAGATGGAAGAACATTACTCTGGAAGGAAAACATGTCGAGGGTCGCGACAGGGGTAAGGAGATTAGGCTCCAACAACCCTACCGAAGAGATCACCATGTCCATGACCGGATCCAAATCATTGGAAGCTGAAATCATGGGAGATGATGGAAAATCAACATCAAGAGGGGAGATAGAGTGTATATCTTCCCGAATTTCTTCATGAGGGGGAAGAAAAGAGGATCGGTGATGGTTATTATCCTGAGGTAACTTGTCAATGCGAAGCATTTCCATAATAGATTCATCAAAAGGAAAAATTGGGGAAATGTAGTCGATCAAAGACGACAAGGAACTTAACTGTGGTGGCATCGAGCGATTGTCTGGTGCCAATAGATGTTGGTCATCCGAAGAGGGAGAGGCGGATTGGATAGAAAAGTATGATGTTTTGGTTGAACTAAGTGGCACAGTGTCACCTAGTGCATCGAATTCCAATGGACTAGGTACAATCCGAGGGTCAAATGATTCCAAAGATTGATAAGCTACGGTCGAAATCATATCGACAGTGGCAATATGATGTGTAGTTGGTGGAAGTGGTGTAGGGAAGGTACCCATGAGGCTAGAATATTTCAGTAATCCAACACCAAAACTTTCATACGTGATCTTGTGATCTCCCAAGAAAGGAATATTGTTGGTAGCGAGAGCGCGAGCATCGGTCATGCGAAAATTCAACTGATCAACAGTGACAATTTTTCCCTGATGAGGAAATTGTACATATCAAAAGACCGATGAGGCAATGGCAGTCATAGCATAAAACCAACTTCTTCCAAGTAAAAAGTTGTAATCGAGGGGAGCATCTACCACCTCGACATCAACAGTAATAGTTTTTCCACCCAATTGGATGGGCAAGGACTGTAAAATCCCATGGGGATGAAAACCTCTCCCATCGAAAGCGTGTAACATCGTTGGGGATTTGATAAGTGCAGGTGATTTTAAACCTTTCCAACACGCCAAAGACATGACACAAGTAGAGGCTCCCTCATCCAAGATTGTTCGGTGTATTTGTTGATTGTGAACAACAACATCAACTTGGAAAGCAAGTTGGTGGGAGAGTCGAGACGCATAATTGTCCAGGTTAAACATGATATGGTTGGATGACTCAGGATCAACAGTGCCAATTGCGGCCAAGACCATTCTACATTGACTGGGGCAGTGTTGTAGAACTTCTAACGCAGACATAGCACACGGTGCTTGAGCCAAATCTTCAACAATGTTGTAGTTCTAGGAGGCACGTGAACTAGGATTAAAAGTATCTTTGTGGATAGTTCTCTTAGGAGGGCATAAGATAGAGTCGAACGAAGGTTTCTTGATCTGGAGTGACCCGGATGGAGGACTAGCAGACGGAGGACTAACGGAAGATGGTGATGGATCTGGTAAAGTACTGGTACCGTTAGTGTCTTCTCCTTTGTCAGGGTTACCTGGTGTGTCGTTTGTCTTATAACGAGTGCTCAAATTAAACCCATTAAACATATAAATATGTGCACTCGTCGAGGCCTCATCATGAGGATGGCTAGAACTGCCCCCAGGAGAGGGGGTTTGAGCAACCATGGATTGCTGCAGTGGAAAAGGCTGGCTAAGCACAGTGGGTTGTGAATTTCCTTGGAAAATTTTGGCCACTTCATTGCGATGTGGACAGTCTCGAGTGTAGTGATCGTCACCACAAATGATACATGGGAATTTCAGTTTCGGTTGTGGCTGCTTTTCAGTAGCAGGTGTTTGAGCTTGATTTTTTGGTTGTTGCTTGTTATTGATATTTTTTGATTTATTCTTTGTCTTCTTCTTACCTATGGATTATCATGAAGGGGTAGATTGAACTTCATTCACCTCAGAGATCTGAGTGTGGGGGGAGGTAGAGGGGAGTGGTCGATTGGGAAGTAGATTGAGTTTTGACGGAACAGATAACACCATCTGCATGAGATGAGGATGATGGCTTAGATGGATCGGTATTATCTCAAGCAGCATTCGGAAGCAAATCATACAAAGTACCAGATTGTGAATAAACCAAATCTAAGTACTGAGCCTGAGCAATGGCTTCTTCCTCGGTGACCGCGCCACCCATAGCGACATTGTGAGAAATCGGGGGTAAAAGTGATTTAGTAAACCATTCCGCCAATAATATGTCAGGAATGATTACCTTGATCATCCTTCGTCGTCATCTCCACTCATGAATATGGTCAGAGATATGCATGGAGTCAGTTTGATTAAGGGAGGTCAAAAGTTCAATACCCGTCTCGTAGCGAATAGGTAGTTGAAAGTGCGTGAGGAAATACATGGCAAGGGAGTTGAAATCATGAAAAAAAGCACGTGGTAATTTAATATACTACTTTGTTTCCGAGCCTATAAGTGTTTGTTGGAAAAGACGCAAACGTACAGAATCATCCATGAGGGAGTTTGATGAACACCAGAAATGGAAATTCATCACATGGTTGTTTGGATCTTTGCTAGATTTTTCGTCAAATTTTGGAATATCAGAAGGAAGTTTAGCTGGAATAACTGGCCAAACCGGAGAATGTAAAATATGATCATTCGTTAACTGAGACAGGTCTGGGAGATCTAGAGTCGCAAGGAAAGGTAGATGTTGGTTAATCTGCAGATGATACTAGTGTGGCATAGGAACACCAATAGGACCATACACTGGGTTAGGTGGATAAGTATAACCAGTGGTTCCTCCTGCATAAGGTTGATGTTGACCAGAGTACATAGGATTCAAGGGGGTTTGAGAAACATGTGTGAGTGGAGGATAACCGGATGGGTTTTGAGGATTATAAGTTGGATTTGGTGTTTTCCTATAAGGGGGGTAAATACTTTGTCCATAAGGAGGATATAGATGAGTTCCTTGAGGAAGAAGAGGTTGTTGTGGACCTTGAGGATTATGTCCTCCCAAGAACTGTGGGTTTCCTGGGAAAGGAACATTCCATGGATTGGGCATTGCAGACGCATTTTGTCCCCAGTGGAGTCGCCAATTTCTGTCGAAGATAAATCCACCTGCGGACAAGTGGATTCTCTCGAGGTCCCTAGACTCCTAATACCAAGACAAAAAGTGCTTAACATGGACATTGACTTCCTTTTAGATCTAATCAAGCTAACGAATGAAAGAGAAAGAGGAAGATATGTACCTTATGAACGACGTTTGTCCTTGCAAAGTCCAGGCTGAACTTCGATCTTGAGCTCCTTGATAGGTCCTGCAAAACAAACAAAGGTACAAAAGACTTCCTATTCTACTGAGATTAGCTCAAACATAGATCCATCTACTGTAGACAAACTTATATGGAACAAGTACAAGTTTGAAAGAAACAGGCCAAGTAATGATTGTATTAATGAGAACAAAGTGGTACTTATAGCCATGGATGTGAGTGCAACAGCTTCATCAACCTCTCCTTGTCCAAACCCTTGCTTAAACAGTCCACACACAGAATGTTGATGTTCCAAATGACATCTTCTTCATGAGATCATAAGTTAGATGCTTCACAATACTTTCCATCCCCCACTTTCACCATTAGAAGGCCTCCTTATATAGGCTTGGAGAGGCCCAACCACTTGAGATATCTTTGGGGTAAGTTGAGGATTCTCCTCCTTTAGTTATGGATCTTCCCTAAGATCATGGGTTGACCAAGGATTCGAATCCAACTGCCTTCAGAGATTGAAGGGATCTCTTCCTGATTTTCCTCAACAAGTCAAAACTCGCTCAGAACAGGCAGCGCTCCCCCAAAAGGGGCACTAGAGTATTATAACACTCCCATAAAAGGGTGCACCTAGCGTCAGTGCTCCTTGTCAATGTATAGGGGAGCGCTCCTCTCCAAAAATGTCTTTTGAGTGGATTTTCCAGTGGCAAAAGGTTTAAAAACTTTTTTAACCCATTCCTCTTCTTCCAAATCAGTTGTTTGAGGTATTTCAAGTGTCTCTCCAATGTAGTTATAGACACGACATAGACAGTATAGCAGTATGCTTTTTCTGACACTTGCGACACTTGTGACCAAAATGCGACACTTGTAATATTGATAACGACGACACTGGGCCATTGTCGTAATGAGAAATTTTGATGTGTAACAACCAGTACCAGATCACCTTGCTTAAATGCCTTCTTCTTGATGTGCCTGTCATGATAGGCCTTTTCTCTTTCCTTATGAACCTGCTGATAGAATCCTGCGATAAATCTATCTTCTTTGAGTTCAACTAACTGTGTGAGCCTCTCCTGAACAGCACCAATATCATCCATACCTGTAAAGGCAATGATTCTTAAGCTTGGCACCAAGTAGTCCATTGGGACAACAGCTTTAAGACCATAGACCAACTTAAAAGGGGTCTGCATGGTCATATTTTTGCAAGTGGTTCTATATGCCCATAACACTATTGGTACTCTCAAATCCCAATCATCTCTGTTCACACAACAAATCTTGGTTAGTGTTGTTTCCAAAATCTTGTTGAATGCTTCAACTGTCCCATTTGCTTGAGGGTGGTACGGTGTGCTCTTCGGATGGTGGACTATAAATTCTTTAGTCAAGACTTCAACTGTTTTATTTATGAAATGTGTTCCTTGATCACTCATGAGGATATTTGGGCATCCAAACCTGGTTATGATGTCATCAAATATGAAGTGTGTGGATGTAGTTGCACTACAGTCCTTGAATGCTCTTGCTTCATCCCATCTGGTCAAGTACTCTGTCGTAGTGATGATGCTTCTTGCTCTTGTACGCTTTCCTAGTGGATTTATAGGTCGAACAAAGTCAATAGCCCATTTCTCGAATGCTTGTAGGGTCAATTGTGGTGCCAATGGAATTTCATCTCTTCTGGATAGTTTCCTAACTCTCTGACATACATCGCAGGCTCTAGATTAGTCTTTAGCATCTTTGTGTAAGGTAGGCCACCAAAGGCCAGCTCTAAGAACCTTCTGCGCAGTTTCTTTACCTGCATAATGTCCTCCTGTGATGCCTTCATGAGGTTCTGCAAGTATCAGTAGTTGTTCTACCTCCATAACACATCTTCGCAATATCTCATCCGGGCCCATTTTGTATAGATGTCTAGCTATAAGTGAGAAATTTGTAGTGCACAGTACTAGTTGTTTCTTCTATGGAATTGTATACTCACTAGGTGCCATTTCTGTTGACAGGAACTGGACTATTTCTGCGAAGTGGTCATCGTTATTTCTAATAGCTAGTAGTTGTGCATCTGGCAGTGTATCTTCCAAATTAGTGGGCTCTTCTCCATGTTCCAACCTCGACAAGTGGTCATGACCCTTTTTCATTCTTCCTGGTTTTACTATGATCTCAAGATCATACTCTTGAAATAGTAGAAACCATCTGCATATCCTTCCCCCCAACACTGGCTTGTTGACTAGGTACTTCAGCGCGGAGTGATCAATAAACATTTTAAAGTGTCCTCCCAACAGATAGTGGAAAAAATTTTGTAATGTGTACACCATGGCTAATCCCTCTCTTTCAGTAGTGGTATAATTAATCTCAGTTGTGGATAGCTTCCTGCTAGAAAAGGATAATGGGTGGTTGATGTCTCATGTTCCTGGTTGTGCTAACACAGCTCCCAATGAAATGGATGAGGCATTGACATGCACATGAAACTCCTTGGTCCAATCTGGGAAAACCAGAATGGGCGTAGTAACCATTTTTTGTTTTAGTGTGTCGAAGATCTGTTGGCGTTGTTCAGTCCAACTAAACTGACAATCCTTTTTCAATAGCTTCTCCATGGGTGTTGTAATCTGAGCATATCCCTTAATGAACTTCCTGTAGTAGCATGTGTGTCCCAGTATAGTGCACAGTTGTTTAACTATTGTAGGAGGGGGTATATCGACTATAATAGTGATCTTGGATGGATCTAATAACAAGCCCTGATTGCATACAATATGACCTAATATCTCTCTAAATGGTGAGAAGAAGATGCAGTTCTTCATATTCAAAGCAATTTGACACTGCCTACATTTGTCCAACATTAGCCTTAGACATTCAATGCAATTTTTCAACAAACTAAAAACAGTCCAGTCATCAAAATATGCTTCTAGGAATTTATGCAGAAACTCTTTGAACGCTTTGACCACACCCTGGAAAAGATGGTTGGGTCATTCTTCAATCCAAATGGCATTATTGTATACTGGTAGGATCCCCATTCTGTGGCAAACATGGTCTTGTGGCGATCTTCCTTGGCAATGCGGATTTGATGGTATCCTGAAAATCCGTCTGTAAAAGAATATACCTCTTGGCCTCCCACGTTATCTAACACTTCGTCTATGAATGGTGTAGAAAAAGGGTCATGCATACAAGCATCGTTCAGCTTCCTAAGATCTACGCAGATCCTGATTTCTCTTGTTTTCTTGTCTTTCACCACCATAGGGCTTATCCAATCGGATTCTTCCACGGGTTCTATAATACCTGCTTCCAGCATTATGTCAAGCTCAATCTTCACTTTTTCCTTATATTTAGGGTTCAATCTGTAAGGTATTTGTTTGACTGGTCTAGCATCTGTTTTTAAATGGATCCTCATCTCTCCCATAGGTCCTTTAATACCCTTCATATCAGTGAACTTGGTCGAAAACAAGTCTTGATACTCGTGCAGCAACTCTGTAATCTTGTGAATGGTAGAAGCATCCCAATAATCTCTGACATTGGCAAGATTTAGTGTCTCCTCTGTTCCAATATTGAATTTCTTGATCTTGATCCATTGTCCAATAAATGGTAACTCAACTCTTGGTCCTTCCACATCTCTTTGGTCTTCTGTCTCTACGATGTTCACCTTCCTCGAATCATCATTTTCATCAACGTTGATGTTGTAACAACTCTATAGTTTCTAGAGGGGCGTAGTCTATTCGTCCTCTTCTTATTCCAAAGGGAGGTTAGATTCCTCTTTAAATAATTTATATCTCACAATCTGTAATGCTTGATCTACTGAGGTATATTCACTTTCAAATAAAAAGGTGGTTACAAAATTCTGAATCATACCTTCCCAGTTTGCAGTGATGAGGTGTAGCTCCGCTAGAAGGTATCAGTTGATAGGTGTAGTTTCCAACGTGTTAATGAATTTGTGTGCCCACTGTTCTCGAGGGAAAATGCTTCAGGCTTCTTCGCATATGGTCCTTTGGGAATCTTCGACCTACCTTACTTCGCAACTTTCTGCTTGTGCCGAGAATTGCGTTGTCATCAAAGTACAACATTGTACCCAATCTGTAATATTACTTTTTTGTGTCCCCCACCATCTTGCTGGTGTGGATTTCAAGGCCTCATCCATTTCCAAAAGCCTCTGTTGTGTTGGTACACTTTCTTCGAAATCTGATAGGAAGGCTTCTAAAGGGTTCATACCATCAAATGTGGGTAAGTTACTCATTGTTGTGTCGATCCAGCGAACTTCTCTGGTTAATCTAGCACATCTTCTGGCAGATACTTCATACATATGGTTCTGCCAGTTATCCATCACTTCTTCTAAATCTGATGAACATGCATTGTCACTTCGCCAGCTTAAGTTCCCGTCAGCTATAGGATTAATGTAGTCTTGTTGTCTAGTTGTTAGCTTGTATATGTTTTCTAGTGCGTATGCGCTTCTCTGATGGGCTCTATGTATCGCTGACCTTCATCTAGATCTAAAGGTGCGATGACCCTCAGGCCGTCTCCTTCAAAATTCATATGTATTTTCTTTAAGTCAATAATAGTAGAGTTATTAAAGGCCCAATCAATTCCTAACAGTGTAGGGTAAGGGCAATTGTCATCAACTATTTCAATTAACTCAAAATCTGCAAATGTTCTTATTCCATCAATGTCCACTGGGACATGCTCCAATTGTCCAAATGGGCTGACAGCTTGTTGGTTAGCCATCCTAATCTTGATAGGGGAATATATCAACTTCAGTTTTCCCATCTGTGCCCAGGTTTGCTTCGTCATGACATTGACCTCCAACCCTAAGTCGAGGACCACATAGTCTATCTCATATTCTCCTATTTGAGCGTTCAAATGTAATTCCTTATTTTTCCTTCTCTTCTTACCAATTTGGTGTATTTCCCTATTTAGTAAGGGATCTATATTTCCTTGCTCATATTGTTTGATTAAATTTTGTAATTCTTGTACAACGCTTTCATCTTGAATCAACTTAATACAAGTGTATAAAAATTCCATGAGCTTGCTTACCTATTTTCCTTCTTTTGGTGAAGCAGACTAATCAAATGCTAGAGGCATTCCATATTATCTCACTTTTGGTCATGTCTTTGATGCAGAGCCTTGGTTTCCTCTGAATTCTTTCCTAGCCTCCTCAAACATCTGTCTTTCTTTCTTTGCATCAAAAGTTTGGGTCTTCTCTGCAGCTTTCCAGATTCTCGAATCTTTTGTAGTCTTCCCTTGTGTCAGTTTGTCTTCTCCTGTAACAGTGCCTCCTCTGGTTATAACAACGACTCTTTCGTATTCTCCGTGAGGTTTAGCATAGATCAATTGCACTTGCGGGTTCTGTCGGGGTCCTCATCTTTCCTGAAGCTTAGCTAGTAGTACAGGACAATCTTATATAACATGGTCAAACGATTTGCAGTAGCTGCAAGTAGTACAATGGTTATGAAAATCCCTTGCAAGGTGTCCAGGTTGTGTGCAGTTATAACAGATGATTTGTCCTTGGCCTCAACCCATTCCTCCTCCTCATCCTCTTCCTCTGAATCCACCGCGAGGATTGAAGTTTCCTCTCCTAGGAGAGTTGTAATGCGTAGCGTTTCCTTCTTGTTGTACTTCACCTTGGATCTTATATATGTCTCTTGAACTTTCATGCATGATATCATAAGCCCTACAATCCCTATAATCATGCCCTACATACTTACATAATGTACAGTACAAACTTGTAGGTGTCTGAACATACTTTTACATGTAGTAACACTCACCAATACGATGTTTGTTTCTGCATACCACGCACCAGGGTAAGGTGACTTGATTCAAAGGGCTCAGGCTCCAAAATCCAAGTATTCATTGAATAGAGGGAAATGTTCCTTGTCATGGCCTTCTGATCGACATCTAACACAATAGATTTCTTCTCTTTTATCTTTTCCCTTGTCTTTCTTCATATCTTCGACCTGCAGAGACAAACTAGTTAGCTGACTCAGGATCTGACTCATACCTAAGCTGGATTATCCCATAGGGGTTGATTCAAGCTTCATGGCGATCTCCAATGCCTCAGCCTATGAAGAAATCTTATGTTTCATCAGGGGAACTCTGATGTGTGGTAAGAGGGAAGAAATGAACCATTCTTTGTTTTGTTCATCTGGGATCTGAAAAATCAAGGTTTTGAATCTATGATCGAATTCCCACATAGGTTCAAGCACCTTCTGCTTGATCTCTTTCAGCTCTGTGATACATTGTGACTCTGATTTAGGTTTCTTAAATTCTGCAATCAACACATTCTTGATCTGATTCAATGACTTAGGTTGTGCAAGTCCTTGGACGAGTTTCATGTACCAACTCAGTGCGCGATCTCTAAGAGTTGTGCTGAACTGGGTTCTTTTGAAAGCTTCATCTATGACATTCTTAATGTTCCATACAGCTTCACAGAGGAACCATTGTTGGTTAGGATATTCATATCCATCTCCCCTAAAGATAGGAAGTCTCATCTCATCTGCCATAGATCTTTTTAGGGTTCATGACTGAATATGTGGTGGGCTACTATGGATAGTTCTCTGGACGCTCTAGTGACTGGGATTACTCTAGTTGCTTAAGACTGAATCAATAGGAAGGATAACAATACTTACTTCGATGGTCTACATGGTTTTTGAGTTTCAGGTTCTCCTCGGTGAAGTTCTTCACCTTTTCCTTCCTCAGTCTCGGCGGGTTCTGAATGTTCTTCGTCCATCAGATCTGCTTCTTCTCCACTGTAGAAACCCTCCTCCTCATAGTTCTTCTTAAACAGGTTTGCAAGGCGGACCTCTCGGAACACTCTCCATCTGCGCATATGTCCAACTTCTATGTCGTTGTCTCTGTCTGAATTTTTGAACATTATCCTTTACAAATCCAACCAATCTATTGTATATTCAAGATGTTCTTTTCATGCAATAGCATCTTGAGTCTCAACTTTAGGAATTGTAGAAATTTTCCTCTGGGTCCCTTGAAGAAATATCTTTCATCTTGGTTGTACGACTCTACTCTGTCAACAACAAGCTCTTTGATGTACCCTCCAATGGTACTATCGAACCAATGATCTATTGCTCGTGATACGGTGTTATCAACTTTCTTGAACTTCTTGATCAACTCCGACGTCCAAACCACATGAAGTCTAGATCGGATCTCGAACTGGGTATCGGCTAATCTAGCTATCCACTCATATATCTCCTAATGGATCCCTCCAAAGAATATCTTGTGTATATCAGTGAAGACATATCTTTCTAGCCAATCCTCAATGCTAAGATTMGGGTTCTTATTCTGGGCTTCAGCGAAGTCCTTCTCTTGATCCTCTATCCACTTTTGAATATTTGTCTTTGATGGGAACCACCTTGACATTCCCTCAAGAAGATTCATATCCCGACAACAGAACCATTTGTTGGCACAKGAGCAGACCCAGGTTTCAACTCCAAGAGCGCACCAACAAGCCCTAACTACTGKCCCTTTCAGCAACACCTGCGAAGCAGAYGCAGTCTCACYCGAAGCAGTTATGAGGGGGTTGCAGGACAGAGATGTCTACAACCAAGGGGAATATCAAGTGGATCTAACATAGGAACAACACATCATTCATATATCACTTATCAGCTTGATCTACTCCATGCATCTATCATATCTACCTTAGCAATGCAATAACAGTATATGAATGACAAATACAAAATACCAATCATACACAACACAAAATATATGTGGTTCACCCTCTCTCTAGGGCTACATCCATAGAACTATGCTATATTATATTGAGGTAAAGCATACAATTCTTCTCTGCGCTTTTAGCTAGCAGATCTCCTTTATTCTCCTCTCTTTCTCTTCCCTCCTTGCGTACCCAGCTGCAGGGTTGATCTTTGCACCCAGCTGAAGATCTTACAGTACCAGAAGGTTCCCCCACTTAGCACTTCTCTCTCATAATACAATAATCACTCACATCGACAATGACAACCTATATTGATACCAACCCGACCCAGGTCCTCTTGGCCTCTATTTATACATTACAATAGCTCATCGATAGCCTTAGGCTGAAACCTAGGTGTCCAAAACCCTAGATACCAAACCCTAGGTGTCTAAAACCCTAGGTCAACTTGACCCATATTTTCAAGGCTTTGTCAGCCTGTCTTTCCTTCCTTCTCGCGCAGTGCTCCAAAGCATCCAATGGTGGCTCTTTCTACTTGCTGACTTGTCCATGATCCTTCTTCCTTGTTAATCTGTCATCATTGATCTCCTCGTCCAACGAATTGCTTTCTCGCACTTCGCTACATCTTTTCTTCTCTTTTACTCACTTTGACCCAGTGACAGTCACTGTGTCTTCCGCGAAGTTCGCATTTCACCTCTTCTTCCTTGATCTTTGCTTCCTTTAACAACCCAGGGCCAACAAAAATGGAACTCCAAGGAGAAGGTAGAGGAAACATTTCCTCGCCTCATTCAATAAAATCTTTGCGATACCAAAAGCCTCCCAAAATGGAGAGGTGTGATCAGTATTGGATCATTATATACTTTGTCATCTATCTTATAATTTTTTGGGTGGAAAAATGGAAGAATTCGCTTGCAGGGCCCATTTTAGCAGCAGGTCTCAATCTGAAGATTTGCGGTCAAGAACTTTCTAGAGCCATTGCAACATCAAACAACATTTTTGTTGAGTTTTCATAAGCTCGGTTAAGCATGTATTTCATTTAATTTCATAATGTCTTAACCATAAATAAGAATGTTGTAGTAACCAATATCACAAGAAGAAACACCATGCACAAGTACACAAGATATATCCTGGGAAACCCTTCTCAAACAAGGGAGAAAAACCCAACTAAATCCTTTGCTATATTCTTCCAGAGAAAGACCTTTCACCACCAAGAATGACTTAGCACACAAGAGGGTGCTTAAGTCCTAGAAAACCTAGCGCCCAAGAGGGGTGCGCACCTTTGCCAAAGAGAAGTACTTGTTGAAATTTCCAAAACATGTGAGGAGGATATGATTCTACAATGGAGAATAATCTCCTACTTATATTAGACTTTGACTGATTTCACAAGGGCGTCTTATTGGCACAACAGGGCTGGCCTCTCTAAGTCAAATACACTTTATTATTATATTTATTATTATAATTAATATTATCATTATTAATTATCTTCTTTATATTAATCATATTAACATAGGGCCAACCTGTACCCTTTACATAATAACTAGGGTTACAGGTAGGTCTGACTCTTGAACAATATATAGCAAAGGATCTTATACACCAACTAGTGCTCATCCACTAGGGGCCACATCCATAGGTATGTCATACACCTAAGTCATTGCATTACACAGATGAGCTAGGTCCTCACACGTGTACTTAAGCTCGTCCATAGTCATGTCTGCTCTACAGATCTTCTTTCCCACTGCCACCAACAGGAGAATCATCTGGATTCTTCACATCAACTTTGTTGTTGTTCAGAGGAGGACATCACATCATATTTGTTCTTATTCTCATGATGATGTGCCCAACGCTTTTTGGGGATTTCCCAGATTCACCATGTGCTCAGCCACATGCATGTCCTAACTCAATAGATCACTTTTCCACCAGATGATTGTCTAGAGTTCTTCTCTCTTGCGTCATGGAGGAGGCCATATACATTCCTAGCCCCTGTCCCAGGATGGAACCGCGAACCCTTTATTAGGGGATTTCTCTAAGGTTTGTAAGTTGAGAGTAAGACTTCACATAGCTGTTATATTCCACATCTCACAAGTTTGTAAGTTGGAGGATGTCTCCTATAGTTTCATTCATCAACACTCCCTCTCAGCTAGGGAGGCATTCTCCATTAGGCCAAGCTTCTCACGGAAATACTCAAACTTTGTCTTGGAAAGTGGTTTAGTGAAGATATCAGCAATTTGTTCATGGGTGGAAAGATATTGAACATGTATTGTCTTCCTCTGTACCATATCTTTGATATAGTGGTACTTTATTTCAATATGTTTTGATTTGTCATGAAATACTGCATTCTCTGAGAGGTTCACATAGCTCTGGTTGTCACAATGAATGGTGGTAGGATCCATCTCATTTTCAAACAAATATGTCAAGAGTTTGCGAAGACAAATAGCTTCTCGAACTGCCACACTTAGTGCAATGTATTTTGCCTCTGTCGTACTCAAAGCCACAGAGCTTTGTTTTTTGCTGCACTAGGAAATCATGGTTGATCCTAGGGTGAAGCAACTTCTTGAGGTGCTCTTTTTGTCTACTACACTTCCTGCCCAATCTGCATCAACATACCCTTCCAGTCTTAGATCCGCATTTATTGCATATTTTAGGCCATAGACAATAGTGCCATGTAATTATCTTAATACGTGTTTGGCAACTATCCAATGTGTCTGTTTTGGTTGGCTCATAAATTGGATAAGCACATTTACTGCATAGAAAATGTTTGGTATAGTGTTAACCAGATACGTCAAGGATCTAATAAGCTATCGATATAAATGTGGATCTACGTCTCCAGAATCGATATCATTCATCTTATTCAGATCCATTACCATTGGGGTTGGCATGGATTTACAGACTGTCAATTGGAATATTTTCAGAATCTCCAAAGTATATTTTCCTTAGCTTAGGAAAATCTCGTCTGATCTCTGCCATACTTCTAGTCCCAAGAAGTAATTCATTTGGCTCAAATCCTTCATTTCAAATTTGGTAGTTAATGCATGATTTCATTTAGCATTGAGTCTTTCTAAGCCAGTGATGAAAAGATCATCCATATGTAGGACTAGAATCAAACATTTGTTTCCATTAATGCTATAATATAAGTTTGGATCGGTTGAGATTTTATTAAAACCCAAACTTATCAGGAAACCATCCATTTTCTCGTACCAAGCATGCGGGGCTTGTTTTAAGCCATATAGGTCTTTCTTCAATCTGCAGACATGAGATTTTTAGTTGTGTATAACGAAACCTTCTGGCTATTCACTGTAGACTTCTTCCTCAATTTCTCCATTGAGAAAAGTTGTCTTTCCATCCATCTGATGTAGCTTCCATCCCATGGAAGCATATAAAGAAATGATGGATCGAATGGAGGTATATCTAGCTACTAGTACAAAAGTCTCGTCATAGTCGACTCCCTCTATTTGTGAGAACCCTATGACCACGAATCTTGCTTTATATTTTTCAATGCTTCCATCCGCAGCATGTTTGATTTTGTAAATCCATTTGGAAGTTACTATGGACTTCCCTTCTGGCCTTGGGACAACATCCCATACATCATTCTTTAGTATAGATTGATATTCTTTAGTCGTGGCATCTTGCCATACTTGTTCACCTGAGGCTTCTCCATGATAGGTTGGTTCTAAATCAATAATGTGAGTCATAGCTGAAAGGTAGCTAGAGAATCTCTTAGGTTTCTTACTTTCTCTAATTGCTCCTTGTGGAGATTTATGTCTTTATGCTTATTCTAACATTTGGCATGCCCAATTAGGCCTTTTATGTCCAATAATGATGTCTCTAGGTACATTACTTGGGGTAACCCAATCTACTAGAGGAGTTGGATCAATTTGTGTTGTAGGTTCATCTGGAACATTGTCTGTCTCCCTCTGAATTTATGAATGAGGAGAAGGTATTGTTTCACCATCTATTTCCATCTGAGCTTCTCTAGATTTCTAGAAGGCTACTTCTTCTTCAAAGGTGACGTCTCTGCTTACTTCAATTTGTCTTTGTCCTGGGATGTAGATTCGGTATGCTTTTGAGGATTCATTGTATCCTACAAAAGTACCTTTCCTTCTTGGAGGTTCTAGTTTGGATCTCTTTTCTTTAGGTACATGAAGGTACACTAGAAATCCAAATATTTTGAAGTGTCTGATTTCAGGTTTCACTTTAGTGAATGCTTCTTCTCAAGTAATGTTTTTCAGGATCTGATGAGGGCTACGGTTTTGAACATATACTGTAGTCATACATGCTTCTGCCCATAGAGTCATTAGTAGACTCTGATCATGTATCATTGAGTCATTAGTAGACTCTGATCATGTGTCATTGCTTTAGTTTCTTCAATGATGGTTTTGTTCTTCCTTTCAACAACCTCATTTTGTTGAGGGTTGTACGGCACTATGAGCTCCCTCTTGATCCCTGCTTCAATACAAAAATTGACAAATTATTTTGAGGTGTATTCTCCTCCATTGTTTAATCTCAATACTTTGATTTTTCTTCCAGACAAGTTTTCAACCTGAGCTTTGAATTCTTGGAATGTGGCAAGGACTCCATCCTTGTTCTTTAGAAAATAGATCCAGGTTTTCTTGGAGTTATCATCTATGAATAGTACATAGTACAAGTACCCATTTAGGGATGCAACAGTCATTGGCCCAAATACATTTGAATGGATCAAGTCCAAAATTTCCTTGGATCTGTCGTCACTGTTGGGAAAGGATCCTTTAACATTTTTACCAAGGGCACACCCTTTGCAAATGACTTCATGTTGGATCTGGATCTCTGGTAGACCTGTTACCATTTTCCTTAGATATGGAAGAGCTCTATAATGAATATGAACAAGCCTTCCATTCCATAGCTCACTTAGGCTGATGGTGTCATGTAGTAAGGCTTGAACTGGTTTGATGGTCAACTTGTATAGGTTGTTGTCTCTGATGTCGATTACTTTGGAAGAGCTGATATGAGAGTCTTTGAGCCATGCAAGGACTCTCCCATCTAAGAAAGTGATTTTGTAACCTTTGTCTTCAAGAGCCGAAATAGATACAAGGTTTCTCTTCATTCTTGGTACATATAAAACCTCTTCCAGTTTGAGTTGCATATATGAATCTAGTTGAAAGGTGGAGGTTCCAAATCCTCTCGCGTTATATCTAGCATCATCTCCAAGGACCACATGTAGATGTGTCTCTTTCTCAATGAAGTGTGTTAAATGATTCCTAATACCGGTCATGTGCCTGGAAGCACCACTATCAATTAGCCATTTGTTTTCATTGAGAGGAACCATATCTGAGAGTGTTGAGATGTTGATATCTTCATTGCATTGGAGTTTGGTGTTGAGCTTGCTTCCCATCATGAAATTGCTCATCTTCAGAAACCCTTGTCAACTAGGATAGAAAAACCTAACGGCTAGGCTAGACTAGAACTTTTAGGTTTTGTTGGGCTTATGACTACCAACAATAAGCCTTTAAGTATGATAGCTTCTTCAAGAAATTCTCAGAAATAGGATTCAAAGTTTTCTGCAGAATTTTGACAAAACCCTAGAAGCTCTTAGGGTCAAAATTTTGAAAATGCTCGGAATTCAGTTATGAGACTTGTTGGARGTACTTTGAAGGAGGTTGTACCTTTCTAAGTCTTTTTCATCCAAAACATCCAAGTTATAGTGGTGGAATTTCTCTGAAAAAGGAGGTCATACGGATTTTCTAGAAACCTTAGGAGGGTCATATGATTTCTGCAAATGAGAGAGTAGATGTTCTGGAGAAAGCTTGTGCAATGGGATCTTCAAGACCTATGCTCTGATACCATGTTGAGTTTTCATAAGCTAGGTTAAGCATGTAGTTCATTTAATTTCATCATGTCTTAACCATAAACAAGAATGTTGCAGCAACCAAGATCACAAGAAGAAACACCCTGCACAAGTACACAAGATATATCATGGGAAACTGTTCTCAAACAAGGGAGAAAAACCCAGCCAAATCCTTTGCTATATTCTTCAAGAGAAAGACCATTCACCACCAAGAATGACTTAGCACACAAGAGGGTGTTTAAGCCTTAGAAACCCTAGTTCCCAAGAGAGGTGTGCACCTTTGCGAAAGAGAAGTACTTGTTGAAATTTCCAAAACATGTGAGGAGGATATGATTCTACAATGGAGAATCATCTCCTACTTATATTAGACTTGGACTGATTTAGCAAGGGTGTCTTATTGGCACAACAGGGCTGACCTCTCTAAGTCAAATACACTTTATTATTATAATTAATATTTTCATTATTAATTATCTTCTTTATATTAATCATATTAACATAGGGTCGACCTGTACCCTTTACATAATAACTAGGTTTACAGGTAGGTCTGACTCTTGAACAATATATAGCAAAGGATCTTATACACCCACTAGTGCTCATCCACTAGGGGCCACATCCATAGGGATGTCATAGACCTAAGTCATTGCATTACACAGATGAGCTAGGTCCTCACACGTGTACTTATGCTCGTCCACAGTCATGTTTGCTCTACAGATCTGCTTTCCCACTGCCACCAATAGGAGGATCATATGGAGTCTTCACATCAACTCTATTGTTGTTTAGAGGAGGCCATCACATCATCTTTGTTCTTATTCTCATGATGATGTGCCCAATGCTTTTTTGGGATTTCCCATGTTCACCATGTGCTCAGCCACATGCACGTCCTAACTCAACAAATCATTTTTCCATCGGATGGTCATCTAGAGTTATTCTCTCTCACATCATGGAGGAGGCCATATACATTCCTAGCCCCTGTCCCAGGATGGAACCATGAACCCTTTATTAGGGGATTTCTCTCAGGTTTGTAATTTGAGAGTAAGAATTCACATAGTTGCTATATTCCACATCTCACCGGTTTGTAAGTTGGAGGGTGTCTCTTATAGTTACATTCATCAACAATTTTTTGGGTCAAAACTTTTCACTTATAGTTTTCAATCCCTTGACTCTATTCTACACAACGAGACATTTCCAACAATGTGAAAATCGCCTCAATTGGAGCTCGTATGTGGAAATTATGTCTCTAGCAAGTTGATCTACCTTATTTACCACCATGGTACGAGTGAATGTCACATGAGCCCCCATTACTCACACATGTGGGGATATCCATGTGTGGAATTTCAAGAAGACTCTAGAAGGTCCAAAACCTTATCACTAATTGAGGATTGAGAATGCAAAAACCCTAACCCTAGATGGCTATAAGGCTATATTAAATATCAGGATGCTAGAAGGAGAAATGGTTCCATTCATTAGCATTGAACTTGTTTCATAGTTGAATAGAGCATCCAAGTGTGGATTTTAGAGTATAACAGAGGAGAAATGAGATTCAGTAGCATCCATTCAGGCCACATTGTCAAAGGCAATTCCATAGTTAGTGCTTTCTTTGTACCTGCATTGCATAGTTGAAGAAAAGAGAGTAGAGCATAGGTCTCACCTTCTAGTTGAGTTGTCTCATGTATTGGTTTCCCAATATATAACTTGTGTTCATTTGTGTGAATGGTGTGCTTATTTTTCTTTTCTTTCATATTACTATTTCAATTATTTGATTAATTTCAATAATAAACTAGTGATAATAAATCTAAGATTTAAGGAAATAAAATTGCATTAATAAAATATTTCAATATAATACAAGATTTGGTGTGACAAATTGTTCCCATGATACTTTAAGGATCACATTCTTTCTTGTATTTTCTTTTGTGTACTTATATTTATCTTAATATTGTTCAACCACTAACTTCCTAACACCCCTCAGAAGTAATGTAGCTAATCCCTCCAACCCATCAAATCAAAACCACAAAATCATTGGCACACTAATATAAGATAAAAAAGAAAATAAGAAAAATGTATTTTAAATTTAACTAATAATTTTTTACAAAGAAAACATTAAAAAACCATTCACTATTATCTTTCAAATTGAGATTTAAAATGAAATTATTAAAAATATGACATTAATATTAAAAAATAAATGACATTATTTATTTTGTTTGTTAATTGGTCTGGACCTTCTTGGCATCGGGATTAACCTTTGGCTTGAGAAACCGCAACTCAGGGGCATCTAAGCCGTCAAAATCACCCGGGGATCGCACCCAGCCTGAGCCACACCAACCCTTAACATGGTTGGATTTTTTGTCCCCGCAGATTTCGAACCGGTGACTTTTCAATACAGAGTGGCTTAACAACACACTCCATCACCAATTATCCTACACCTCAGAGACAAAATAAATAACATTATTAAAAATATAACATTAATATTAAAAAAATTATACATGACCAAACATACATTATAAAACACATTCATGATTACATTATATTTATAAAAACCATACTAATTACAAATTAACATAAATTCACATCATAAAAATATTATACATAATATTTTAAATAACTTAATATTAATTAATTTGTTATTTAAATTGGTTAAGCTACCAATCTTTTATATTTATATTTGTTATTTAAATTGGCTAAGCTACCGCTCTTTTATATTTATATTTATACATAATATTTTAAATAACTTAATATTAATTAATTTGTTATTTTTGTTATTTAAATTGGTTAAGCTACCACTCTTTTATTTTTATATTTATATTTCTTATTTAAGTTGGCTAAGCTACCACTCTTTTATATTTATATTTATATACGTGTGGGGTAGTTTTGTCAAATAATTCATTTCACAAAAGTTTGATCATTAAAGTCGTTAAAAGTTGTTAGATCAATTCCTTAGATGTCTCACTGTGTTACTAGTTGCTCTTACGATTAGATGGGCATCCCTCTTCATAAGAAAAGAGAGAATCCTACGAAATGTTTCCTCATGTTTTACCAACTCTTAAATTAATGGATTGTTTAACCTTTTCCATTTGCACACTAAATATATGCATAGTGAATACAAAATAAAGCTTTCCATTTATTAGTCTATGTCGAAAGGTTAGGGATTATAGCAATAGTTACTTATTGATTATTTATTAGCTTTAAGTTTGATTTTAAAAATTTTCTAATTTGTAATGTTGAACTTAGACCAATCTTATTAATAATTTTTTTTTTATTTAAAATAAAGAAAAAAAATTATTTTTCTTCTATGTTATTGGCTTTCAACTTCATAGTGTTATTACAGGGGTGGTAGCGTGTATTAATTATTTAATCTAATTTTGAGCCCTCTGCCAACTCTACATCCTATCTGAGTCTTAACAACTCTGCAACCATCTCCTTGACACTGCAACTTTGCATCCCCTCTAACAACTCTCCAGCCATCGCCTTCACAGCGCCTCCTACCCACCACCTCCACTGCATGGATATAACCAAAGCTTATCCTCACTACCTGACCACCTCCTCAATGGTCGCCTGACCACCTCCTCACCTATTGCATGGCGAACTCCTCACCTGCTATTACAGAAGTAGAGATTGCAGTGTATGATGCACAACAGACAATCGAACTTCATTGAGAGAAAACGACCTACTTGTTCAGCCAAATCCATGTACTCAATGGTGAGCAAGTGTGAACGGAAAGCGAGGATTGCACTGTGATGCACAATAGTCGAACAAGACGAAGGCAGAGCATCAAAAAGGTGAGTTAAATCCCTCGCTATGATAAGCATCACGTCTGGAGAAGCTTATCGATTCAACAAAATGACCAGCAGGATGATCCTTACACTAATATCGTTTCACATCACTGTGGTAATAGCAGCGAATACCGTAACGGTAGGGCCTTCTAGCCTAATCTAAACAAGGTTTTGGAAAAACGGTTGCATTTTCTCCTTTGCAACATCAACCTAGAGATTTATGAATAAATCTCTAGGTACCTACAGCTGGTGTAGAATACCTAGAGATTTATGAATGGATCTTGAAATTGGGTCTAATGTAGATTTAACATCCATGGGAGCACCACCATTTTTTGCAGCGACACCAAGCCTTTGGGTGTCCATGGGATTTGAACCGAATACCACCTTTCAAACATGAATATGGGATACTCACTAAGTAAACAATAAACAATGGCTTCTTAGTGAGTATCCCATATTCATGTTTGAAAGGTGGTATTCGGTTCAAATCCCATGGACACCCAAAGGCTTGGTGTCGCTGCAAAAAATGGTGGTGCTCCCATGGATGTTAAATCTACATTAGACCCAATTTCAAGATCCATTTAGAAACAATATCCTTCTAAATGGTATAGATAAATCAATGGGCTTTCAAGATCCATTCATAAATCTCTAGGTAATCCCCACCGATATAAATCTCAATAAATCTAAGGTACTCAATGGTGAGCAAAGCGTGAGCGGAAAGTGAGATTACGTATTGATGCACAATAGCGAACAAGACAAAGCGGGTATCAAAGGTAGGAGTTAAATCCCTGGCTCGAACAAGACAAAGGCAGAGCATCAAAAAGGTGAGTTAAATCCCTCGCTATGATAGGCATCACGTCTGGAGAAGCTATGATAGGCATCACGTCTGGAGAAGTTTGGTCTTATTGTGGGAATAACGCATATAGAAATGATAGCGCCTTCATGCAAAATCTAAACAAGATTTTTGAATCATTGGTGGGGAATGTTAATCCTTCGTAATATTCTAACTATCCTACCAATGACAGGTAGATTCATTACTTCCTATCTTGTCTATCCTCGTAGGTACATTCATTATCACCTAGCTTGTCTATCCTCGAATTCCTCCAGGAAAATCTCCAGGTACTGATTTTAATTTATTCCACTTGTAAAATTTTATGATAGTTTTATTTTACAAATCATATATGTTCTAACTTAAGTCTATAGTAGGAAATTGATGGCCCATACGTGAGTATATAATAGGAAATCGATGGCCCATACGTGAGTATATAATAGGAAATCGATGGCCCATACGTGAGTATAGTTGATTATTTCAACGTAATTTCTAGAACGAGGATGGGAGGATTGGTCACTGCCATGTTAGACACTCCAGATGAGAGCAATCTTCCACTATTTTCTGCAAAGGTCATTACACAGTTTTATTTGGAGAATTTCCCTCATATTTTTCCACCGGCAACGTCTATAAAAGAAATTTTTTTATTCTATTTTTCCCGTTACAAACAACATCAGTAATCAATCTTTATGTTTCTTCTTTTTTTCCTCCTACATGATACATTAAGATTTAATCAATACAAAATGAATTATTACAGAGGCTCCTTGTGATCAACATTTAGGATTCTTAATGGATCTAAATATTTTGGTGATTACCTACACAAAAACTTGAAAAAGAATTTGGGGGATACTATTACACTAGACCCTAATGAACGTATATCAAATTAGAACAACCTACAATATTCTCCACTTTTAAACGTATTGTTTCTAGTTGGATGTTGGAAACAATATTGTTGTTTGGGGAAAAAGAAGCATCTAAATGTTACTTACCTTGTTTTTCCAGTATGTCGTGATCATGAAAGGACTCTGATAACTGGTAGATCTCGAGGTGGAACCCTCTATCGTACTAGTCAATTGCCACATACTTCGAGAGTCTCGACTGAGCTTAGAAACTATAGCCAACAATCCACTCCTTTATGGTTGCAAGAGGTCACATGTTATGCCAAGCATGCAGCTTCAGGGTAAATAATTTATATGTTTATAGTTTAAGGGTAATTTAGACTATCCACTTTCTTGAATGCCCATGCCTTGTTTCTTCTATTACAATAAAGGAGCACTTGTTTTTGTAATTGTAGGGAAGAAGAGGGGAATATCAAGACAAGCATGGCCTTTAAATTCTTATCATGATACCTAGATCATTCAATGATATAACTCTTTCAAAAGTCTTCATCATATTGCATTCCCTCAACCACTCAAGATTATGTTATTTGCATTGAATGCGAGCTATTGTTATAATTTAACTTGCCTGTGTTGTGAGGTTAGACCTTGATGGCCTCCATGCTCCAAGATCTTTTATATAATGGTGCATTCAGCTTCTAGAGCCTGCAAGCCTGAGCAAATCAACATGCATTCAAAGTATTAAAATATATTTCTGTTCACATCATATTGTCTACATATGTGGTTGCAATATTATTTGGCCTTGCTAGTTCTGAGAATGATCCTTATAAGAAAAAAATCCTTGGGGTTTTTAGAAGTGTGATCTTCTACAAATTGGTCATGGCTATATTGATGCTAGTATTATTTTTCCTACCATGCAAATCTTCATTCCTTTCAAGAGTTTTCTCTCTATATGCTTAACAGTATGAAAAAAAAATGATTGAGCAATTCCCACCTTCTCATTCATGTGTGAGGTTGAGAGAAGCTAGCCACGTGCTATGGCTCAAGAGCAACGCTCAAGAGACATGCCAAGGGAAGCCGCCTGGATATCCATAGACCTATGCTCAACCTGAAACGTGTCATTGAATGGTTTTAACATGAAATAAACATCCCTTCAGAATTAATAATTTATTTTATATGAAATTAGAGAATGCAAAAATATTCAATGGTAGTACATTATAGTGTCATTTATTTATGATAATAATATACAGAGCATTTTAATGCTAACCATGGTTTCAACGACTATATGGGAGAAACCAATGGATCTACAGTTGGATATCCATGGAATTATTGGTATCATGGTCCTTGGATTGAAGGGTACCTAACCTTGAAAAGGGAAGGCTCACTGTAATATTATAGCATCCATTGAATGAAAAGTGGACTAGTTGTATTCAACATTTACCAAAAATCAAATATAAGCTAGTTATTATCGTCAATTACTATGCTACTAGAGCCATATAAAGTTAAGTTCTGAGATGTTTCATTATAGAAGTTTGTCACCTATATACTTTTGTTGATTATTTTAATAGAAATAATATTTTCTCATCCAATTGATATCTTCCAAATATTTGAATTATTATTCCATGGGAGTATTTGTCATGTATGTTAATGGATTATGCTAATATATGTGCTAACATTATATATTATCACCATATGTTTGTGTATCTTGGTTGTTGAGGACAAGTTGCAAGTATAAAGCTTTGAGTTGTGTGCCCAATGGTGGTCTTCATCGAACGTTCGGGTGAGGTAGGCTCTTGACCTTGTCTTGTTAACATTTCATTTGTATAACATACTTTGTATTAGAGTTTATTTCTACATGTCATTCTGTCTGTTGTGGTTTACTCCATGCCACAAAGATATTTTCGTCGTAACAGAATCGACGACCATACTGAGGATTGATCTTCTATTTTTGGGTTTGGAGTGTTTTTCTCCTTGACTTTCTCTCTGTTAGCTTGATTTTCCTTGTCGCATGATTGCTTGACAAACTATTTTTACTTTTCATCTGAGTTTCTTGGCTTAATCATTTCCCTAGCAATGTTTTACTATATATACGCAGTTTTTCCCTTGACAAACGCGTACATATGCGAGTTGTCCTTCTGTAGGGCACGTACATACACGCGTTTTTCTCAAACAGTCGTGTACATCGACTCTTTAGGCTTACTAACCAAGTTTGGTGTTTGATGGGTATGTTTGGTTGGTTGTTGAGTCTTCTTGGGTCTCTATCCTAACTGTTAAGTGCTTACAGAGTGATAGGAAACCTTCGTATTGTTGAATTTTCGGGAGGTATTATTTCTTATCATATTTTTCATTGGTTGTCCTTGCGCATTGGTCCGAGTGTTTTCTTCTTGGTGTCCTGCTTGGCTTGTCTATTTTTTCTTACAGTAGGGTCTCTATGTGAAGCTTCTATTCAATCCTTGCATTTTCTTTTCTTTATATTGAAAATACAAAAACAAAATGATCATTTTTCATTATGGCATTTGCTCTTTTGATCACTTAGTATTGATTTTGACACATGTGGAAAGATTGCATTTCATTGAAATTGTAGAAATTGAATTGAAAGTTGCAATTAGAAGCTTAACATCTCTAGAGAAATTAATATTAGGACTTAGCAGTGTTTTTATATTCTCTTCTCTTATATGCTAAGTCATAATACCATTAGTTTCATGATCACACCTCTTGAGTAAACAAAATCCATTAGAAGTAATGTTGATTAACTAAAATTGATTTGAAATGATTTTATTTTCAGGGTACACAAACAAGTATAAGACATAGGGCCTTGGAATAGGATTTTGTGAGTAAACTTCTCTAAGGCTATTAAATTAAACATATGTATCTGACAAGGGAGTGGTGAAACCCATTGTGCAATTAGTGACGTCATGAGGCTCCACTCACATTGGAGTTAAGCATGAGGTCGCCCTAATTTGGTTGCAGAGATAACCCTCTAATACCTTCTTAGTGTCAGAGATATTTCTATGGTTCTATTCATATTTGGGGGTCTTTCTAGTACCTTTACCTCCATGAGAGGCGGTGCTTTCAATATTTTGGGCTTTGTTACCCTACCCATATGGTGGACTGGACTTACGAATTCTCTCCTGCGCATTGGTTATATTGTGGTGACTCTAGTTGTTTGACATAGGTAGCCACATAGGTTACTTTCAGGGGTTATTCTACATGTACCTTGAGTCAGATAAGGGTCGGGCAACACACATCCTTTGTGGAGGATTACCTCTCTGGGGGATCTGACCGACTGTGTTGTTAATCCCACGAGGGCCCTTATAAATGATTATGATACCTCCAATATTCTGAAGGGAGTCTTAGGCCCCTCTTGGGTGAGGCATACCTACTTTAGTGAAGGAGGCCCCTTTTCAGCTACTATATCATGTTTGTGTGCATTTGGCATTTTTTTGATTTATTTTGGTGTGCTCTCTAATTGTTAGTTGGCCCAGTTGGCCCTAGGATTTGGTTTCATGTCTCGAGTATTGAGCCATCATGGAGCAATACTAGTCTCCTCGCAGGTCTCGCCATTTGTTGAAGTTACCACTGCATTTTGAGTCTTTACCGAATTTTCCTTCTAAAAGGCATAAAGTTAATAAACATGGTACATATATCTCCACCTCCCAAACTTGTGATTATCCAATTATGAGTATTGAGTCAAATATGAATGACACAGTGAGTCCCTCGACTCCTATACCTTATGTGATTAGTGGGATCTCTTCGTCTCCTTCAGCCGCGATGGTTGGAGTGCCAGAGATTCCCATCCCTACTGCTACCCGGCCTATGGTTTCTACTCGACCCATAGAAATGAACCCTTTTGGGTCTCTTTTTGGTATGCCAGGATACAATTATCAGTCCATACTTCAGTCTCTAACTCTTTTTCTTTTGGTATTCCCAATATGACATCACAAATTCCATCCTTTATTACAGGTACTAATGCAAATCCTAGTTTTGGACCCAGGGGCATGGCTCCTTCGCATGCTCCTCTCTCGTTTGGTGGAGGTCATATTCCCCGAACGAATCCTATGGTTGGAGGCTAGCCTCCTTTTTCTTCTGGGTCTAATCCTAGTATCAATGCTCCTAGATGGAGTACTCAACTGGGCAGACATGTTACTTCCCTTTCCTTTCCCCCTCCTCCCGCCATGCCAATTACGACAAATGAATTTTTTATGACAAATACCTCTCTGTCCTCCGGATTTCCACCCGGAGGAATTCAGTTTCACACTATGTGAAACCCCCATCTCGTATCTCCTCCAGCTGGGGGGAGTGTTTATAACCCTCATTATACCACTTCCGTAGGTATGGTGTTTGTTATCGCACAATCTATACTTTCCCAAAGACTGAAGGAAAGTAGGCTTATATTGACTTAACATGGAGGTAACCCTATCATTTTCACCCCAATAGGGTACCTATTTCTCTTTAGGATGAGGAAATCCTCACTCCAAGGGAGACGTCCCATGACCTAGCTGGTTGATGAAGGAAAAAACGATACAGTGAAAACCCACCCCTCTCTCTAGGTCACTCAGCAGAAGAAGTCACTTTGGTGAAGTTGAAAGGAACAAGGAAAAATGAAAATGGGTTTGTACCTACCCTTTACCAGTGAAACATCAAATGTTAGTAGCAACAATTATAATCAATGATTTCTTAAACAAATTATGTGTTGCCTGAACAAGTTACTATACAATGAAATTGAGATCACAGTAGCAACAATGTATCTTGAAAGGCGTAAGTTATGATGAAAAAGAAGAGATACAATAGTCTTGAAAACTTGATAATGGTTTGTCACTCAAAATTTTCAATAGAAATACAAGTTAATGAATAACTTAAATGGTTGTCCAAACAACATTAATTAATGATGATGACAACAATAAAACCACTTCATAAAAGTACTATAATAGAGAAATAAGACATTACTTCAATATCCAATGATTATGGTTTTCTTAGTACAAATGCCCAATGGTTTTATGGGTGATTTTAGGGTTGTTAAGGGCTGCAACAATGGTTGTAACAATAGCTATGACAACGGCAACACCTTCAGAATTTGCACTCTAAAAGGGAAATTAAACATACACTTTAACACTTATTGATAGTACCTTCCCTTATACAAATTATGGGATGACTTAGATGGTTAGCATGCTAATATAAGCTGCAAAATGATAGTTGTAGTAGTGATTATGACAACAAGAAATTAGTTGTTAGTATTTCTAGACTAGGTTAGCAAATTAGTAGAGTGTAAAGACAAAGATTTTGAGTATGAAGTAAGGGAGTTTGAGTTGAGTCTTGTCAAGAGGTAAGAGAGTAGGACTAGGGCCTTCAAGGGTAATGGATTCAAGGTGGACATCTTCTTCTAAGGCTGCAAATAAATGATGATGATGCACAAAATTCTAAGAGGGAAAATGCCTCGAAGAAGTAGTAACTTAAGTCCTCCTAGGCTTTGACCTCAAGAGACAAGATGCTAGGGTGTAGGAAATTCTAGGCCCTAGCGCCTTGCTCTCCTTCGACTTCTTATGGAGTAAAAACTTATGCAACAATAACTAATTTCAAACCCTTAGAGTGGTAGAAATTTAGGGCTCTAGGGTTTTACTAGTTACTATATCAATTAATGAAAAGCTTGGCAAATTAAAAGTAAGAAAGAAACAACTTAAGTTTCTTACTTCAAGCATTAAATACACCATGAAATTTCATAATCTTGTATGAGAAAATAAAACCATTCAATAGATAAAAAAATGTAGATTTCACTTACTTGCACCAACAATAATCATGAGAATACCATGCAAGATCACCATAAAACTTCCAAAATTGATCCAAGTTGCAAAATTCAACCTTAAACAAGAGTGGCACCTCACATTTTCAGCCAATAACCCTGATAGGGTGCAAATTTCATACCTATTGTCTCTAAGGACAAGTTGTTATGTAAAAATGAGATCACTTTATGTTTATTTATACAAAATTTTGACCTTTAATTAATTTTCAGGTCAAAAGCAAGGTCGACCTGGAAAATTTACAACAAAATTCAATTTTGACATAAATAAAATTAATTTGCATCTAGAAACACCTCCAAGGGTGATGTCATGCCCCTCTAAGGTGACGTTGAGCCCCATAAGTGAAACGTTGGGATGGAAAAGTAGGGATCTTAACCTCCAGAAGCCCTAAATGATTCCCACACGTGCCACCAGGATTACAAATACCTTGAAAAATGAAACCCTAGCTCTGGGTGATGTCTAGGGCTTTGATGGTGATGTCCATGGCCCTCAAGGGCTAACATCCATGTGGGAAGAGAAATTTCTCCTTGGTCTAGGTCTGTCAGGGTGCCTCCAAAGGAAACATCYTTCTTTCTCCCAATGCAAGTCTTCAATTTGTTCTTACCCCTGGCTGGGGTTTCAACATCCATCTGTGGGATTTAAKCCCCCATGAAGGTCTGATCTAATAATTCCCTCATGTGTACCTGTCCACCGAGCAACGTCCTGCAAAAACAACAAGTACACCCTCCATGGGTTCATAAGTCATAGGGATCATAGCATGTAAATCACATCCAATAATTAAATTACCYAAACATGCACATCAAACCCTTCTTAACCCAGACAAATTCTCAAAGACATTATGCAATTTGACAAGTTAGGTTTGGAGAAGGTCTTAGTGTGTCCCATTGGGATAAACTCTCCCAAGTTTGGGATGTTTCCCAAGTGGGGTCTAGTCTAGGTCATGTAAGTGTATGAGGTGGCATGGGGTAGATGTTTGGGCATGGGGTGCATGTAATAACATGGAAATGTAAAGTATTACCTATGGGTTCCTTTGTAGAGGGTGAACTGCACCTTGTCACAAATGCAATTGTTTCCTAGCCCATTCATTGCCTTTTACTCTTAGCTTTATTTATTTTGATATTTTTCTCTTGTGCTTCAAGGGAATAGTTGAGGGCCATTGTCCTAGCTTAATGACCAGAGGTGACAACGTTATCCACAAAAAGTTCAAGGAAATAAGAAGGTTGGTTGATGATGTTAACCCCTTTCTCTTGGATATCCCACCAAGAGCCACTACCCTGGTTTGGTGACCAGATAGATGGTAGTGTCATACCACTACATTCCCATGGTCATAATAAGCAAGCTCGTGATGAGAACCCCTATCCATCAACTAATACCTTGAGTGTTTATGTTATATTATAGGTCCCCTTTTTTTACTGAGAAGATTTTCACTTCTTTCTCGGTGATCCCTCAGCAAAGCATCTCAAAGGTTTCAACATTGGCTTTTAACTCTTGCCAGCTAGTTTTACGCTCTGGGCCTTTAGCCCCTTCTTCCCACGAGGTAAGGTAAAACCCTTCCTAGTGTAGCCAATCCCAATGCCCAAACAAGGATAGGAGAGTTGAAAGGAATAAATATGGAAAATGGTAAGTATGGAGGGAATGAACGATAACCTTTTATAGATCCACCCAGTAGCAACCCATCCTAAAAGGAAATCAACTTGCTATGGCACCCTATCACCCCTCCAGGTATGAATGAGGAAAAGAGCATAATTTCCAAGAAAACGTCATGAAGTGAAGAAGGATTCAATACAACATATTCAAGTGCTTCAAAAATCAAAGTGATACATACCATTATACCCATACTCATTACCTCATGGAGAAAAACCCATTGTTACTCCAGGACTAGGCTGGTGGGATGAAGACTATTTTTGGTGATAAGTGGAATGCAATGATGAAAAGAGGGGCCCTTCGGGGCCATGACCAAGTTGTTTGGATCTCGTTACTCCATGTCTAGAACCTGTGGGCCTAGAGATGTGATCTTCTTAGTTATCCCTAGGTGAGGGGATAACATTGGCTCCAACTCGGGGACATGTGCTCACCGTAGAGTGCATGAGAACCTCGACATCTCTGGTATGACCTGTGCCTGCTAAATATCAACAAAGGATTTTAGTAATCCCTAGGTTGGTGATATCACCCCTTGTTCATATATGATATAATAAACAAATAAAATCATCTCTAATCTAGCATATGATCATGAGCATACATATATACATAATGAATCAGGACAATATGAAAATTGCAAATACGACTATGGTATAATGATATGCAATGGTATGTACAATGGATCCAAATTCCTACCTACGCCTACTTACATGTTGGTTGAATGTTAGGTGTAGTCACATAACCAGTGAAACCATCCTAGTAATGCCTCATAATACCTGCCTCTTTGTTTCATCATAAACCAAAAAAATGACAGGTTAAGAACAAAAATAACATGAGTTGGAGAATGTATCATATCATAGGAAATCATAAAGTCTAGCTTATGGAGGCAGGAGGGAGGGACAAAATTATGTCAAATTACACTTCTAGGAAAGTTCTCAATCCATCTCAGAAAAGGATCGTGAAAAATAAAAGTCTCAAATGACTGACTCAAAGAGTCTGAATATTGGATACCTTGGATTTCATCACATCCTGAGGTCTTGGAAGGGACTAGAAATAACCTAGAGGATGATTGAAAACTTCCTAGGGGAAGGTTGGAATACCGAGATAACAAATTTCTTCTTAAGGCATTCAACCTACCCTTGAATTCTAAAAGAAGGCCTTGCCCTAGATAAAACATTAGACAATGGAAATGTTTCCCAACTGCACCCTTAATGACATAGTGAGGTAAAGTAATTGAAGGAGGCTATAAAACCTTGTCACAAGTACCTTGCTTCAGGAAAGCAATGTCCTCACCCTTATCAAGATCTAAGCACAATGGTGGTTTATAATCTTCTTCATGGAATAAATACAAGTGCTCAAAGGAATACTCATACAAATCCTCAAGGTATGATCAAAAATCATCAGGAGAACGTAGAACCAGGTCACCCTTGGGTGCTTGGAAAACATCTGCAACTACATCATGTCCTTGTTGCCAAATGTCAAAATTAGTAGTAACCTCATATGATAGTTTTAAGGGAAACATTTGGAAATGACCCTCAATGTCGTAAATGGCATCCCCATAATACCCAATCACATCCCATATATGTTTCCAAACATGTATTAACTCATCAATATTATCAACCATGTCATTAACTTTATCATAACACGAAGGGATTAAAACATCCAAGAGATCCTCTAACCGTTCTTCACTTTCCAAATCACAAAATAAAGCATCTTCAAAATCTTGGAAAGGGAAATAACTTATTGTATTCACTTCTTGTTGTGCAGGAGCATCGAATACTTGGATGACTTCAACAAATTAAAGAGCAAGCATCAATGCTTCATCATCTTGACTTGCCCCTACATATTTAGCTTCATAATACAGAGGGTCTAACTAGTCCAAGGATTCCCTTTCTTCTTCACCTTTTGAATCATAGAATAAAGTATCGTCAAAAACCTGAAAAGGAAAATGACTAACCTCATCCTCTTCTTTTTTTGTAGGAGGAATAGGATTTCAGATGGCTTCATCAGAGGGAGGAGCATGCATTAATACTTCATTATCATGTTTGATATATTCAGTCTCTCTCTCTTCAACCAGGTCTTCATTATCCTCGGTAGAAGCATGAGTAAATTCTTTCTCTTCCTCATGGGATTGAAAACATTCATTAGGATCTCTCTCCTCAAACTCTTGTTGGTCGATGACTTTTTCCCTTACTTCCTGGAATTTACTAGCAAATATCTCAAGGGAAACTAATCTCTCCAGACTAAGAGTATCTAGGGTATCTTTGGGGTCATCAACTTTGTTTTCTAGAATAAAGAGGTGTTCTCCCTTGAAAAAGGAGATATTTGCCTCGATTTGTACAGCCATGTGATAAGATTCTTGGATTATTCTTGGCCCTTTTTTATTGAGGAGAAACCCTAATTTCACTAAGAGTGCATTGGTATAGAGGTAAATGAGGTACTTGTCTTCAAGACGATGGCTTCTAGGAATTTGTTGTAGCAAATTCTCAAACTTGGTATGGAATTATTTGAGAGTCTTGTTTTTAGTTTATTTCATGTACTCGGGTAGTTTTATTAGCATGTGGATATATTCTAATTTAACACCCCATTTCTCAAGAATGGTTTCTTCTAATTGATCCATAGATGTGATGCTAGCATCAGGGAGATCATCATACCATTTCCTAGCATTGCCATGAATATTGGCAGAGAAACATTTCATTGCCAAATCTTTAGTATCATCACTAATAGGGTGGAGTTGAAAGAAATCCCAAAAATTACCCATGTGATATTCATCCCTAACCCCATCATTACCAGTGAATCTAGGGAGACATTTTTCATACCTTGGAGGCATTTGTCGAGGGTAACTCAGAATTTCACTCATATCTAAGGGTTTAAAATTGGAAAAGAGAGAATCCTATAGAATGTTTCTTCATGTTTTACCAACTCTTAAATTAATGGATTGTTTAACCTTTTCCATTTGCATAGTAAATATATGCTTAGTGAATACAAAATCAAGCTTTCCATTTATTAGTCCATGTCGAAAGGCTAGGGATTATAGCAATGAGTTACTCATTGACTATCTATTAGCTTTAAGTTTGATTTTAAAAAATTTCTGATTTGTAATGTTGAACTTAGAGAAATCCTATTAATAATTTTTTTAGATTTAAAATAAAGAAAAAACTTTATTTTTCTTCCATGTTATTGGCTTTCAACTTCATAGTGTTATTACAGGGGTGGTAGCGTGTATTAATTATTTTATCTGATTTTGAGCCCTCTGCCAACTCTACATCCTATCTGAGTCCCAACAACTCTACAACCATCTCCTTGACACTACAACTCTGCACCCCCTCTAACAAATCTCCATCCATCGCCCTCACAATGCCTCCTACCCACCACCTCCACTATATGGATATAACCAAAACTTATCCTCACTACCTAACCACCTCCTCAACTGCCACCTAGCCACCTCCTCACCTATTGCATGGAAAACTCCTCACCTTATATTAAAGAAGTAGAGATTGCAGCGTATGATGCACAACAGACAATCGAACTTCATTGAGAGAAAATGACATACATGTTCAGCCAAATCCATGTACTCATTGGTGAGCAAGTGTGAACGGAAAGAGGGGATTGCACTGTGATGCACAATAGTCGAACAAGACGAAGGCAGAGCATCAAAAAGGTGAGTTAAATACCTCTCTATGATAAGCATCACGTCTGGAGAAGCTTATTGATTCAACAAAATGACCAGGAGGATGATCTGTACACTAATATCATTTCACATCATTGTGGTAATAGTAGTGAATAATGTAACGGTAGCACCTTCCAACCTAATCTAAACAAGGTTTTGGAAAAATTGTTGCATTTTCTCCTTTGCAACATCAACCTACATCATTATTGTACCACGAATTGTATATATTATATTTATATAAAAAATTCAACCAACGAAGAGTCACACTCCTACACCCTATACATACAACAAAGTTTGTGTTGAAGCGGGATGTGTATGTCTCCATTTGCATAGTAAAGCCATTGTTTACTGTTTACTTAGAGAGTATCCCATATTCATGTTTGAAAGGTGGTATTCAGTTCAAATCCCATGGACACCCAAAGGCTTGGTGCCGCTGTAAGAAATGGTGGTGCTCCCATGGATGTTAAATATACATTAGACCCAATTTCAAGATCCATTCAGAACTCTCTAGGCATTCTACACCAACTGCACTACAATGTCTCATCCTTCACTGTGAATTCCCAACTTACATTGCTCGAGCGCATGTAAGTAGTTTATTTAGAAATTTATATTATCATTCTTTGCACGTTAATACTTCTAGTGATGGTGATGAGGAATTCAATAATATTGTTTATGGGATTTCCCAGTGCATGGGAAATTTAGATCCCTATGATTGTCAACAGTGCGCATCTATGATGGTTGCTTCTTACATTACGACGATTATAACTTTTACTACAATTCTAGGGAGACTTCGGAGAATTTTACTGGTGCAATTTGGTCTTATTGTGGGAATAACGCATATAGAAATGATAGTGCCTTCATGCAAAATATAAATAAGATTTTGGAATCACTGGTGGGGAATGTTAATCCATTGTAATAATCTGACTATCCTACCAATGACAGGTAGATTCATTACTTCCTATCTTGTATATCCTCGTAGGTACATTCATTATCGCCTAGCTTGTCTATCCTCGAATTCCTCAAGGAAAATCTCCAAGTACTGATTTTAATTTATTCCACTTGTAAAAGTTTATGATGGTTTTCTTTTACAAATCATCTATGTGCTAACTTAAGTCTGTAACATGAAATTAATGGCCCATACGTGAGTATAGCTGATTATTTTGACGTAATTTCTAGAATGAGGACGGGAGGATTGGTCATTGTCATGTTAGCCACTCCAAATGAGAGCAATCCTCCACTATTTTATGCAAAGGACATTAGCTAGTTTTATTTGGAGAATTTCCCTCATGTTTTTCCACCGATAACGTCTATAATGTTTTTATTCTATTTTTCATGTTACAAACAACATCAGTAATAAATCTTTATGTTTCTTCTCTTTTTTTCCCTACAGGATACAGCAAGATTGAATCAATAGAAAATGAATTATTACAAAGGTTGTGTGCGATCGGCATTTAGGATTCTTAATGGCTCTAAATATTTTGGGGATTACCTGCACAAAAAACTTGAAAAATAATTTTGGGGATACTATTACACCAAACCCTAACGAATGTATATCAAATTAGAACAACCTGCAATCTTCTCCACTTTTTAAGGTATTGTTTCTAGTTGTATGTTGGAAACAATATTGTTGTTTGGGGGAAAAGAAGCATCTAAATGTTACTTACCTTGCTTTTCTAGTATGTCGTGATCACTAAAGGACTCTGATGAATGGTACATTCATTACCTCCTAGCTCGAGGTGGAACCCTCTATCGTATTGGTCGATTTCCACATACTTCGAGAGTCTCGACCGGGCTTAGAAACTATAGCCAACAATACACTCTTTTATGGTTGCAAGAGGTGACATGCTATGCCAGGTGTGAAAATTCAAGGTAAATCATTTATATATTTATAGTTTAAGGGTAATTCAAACTATCCTCTTTCTTGAATGTTCATGCCTTGTTTCTTCTGTTACAGCGAAGGGACATTTGTTTTTGTAATTGTAGGGAAGAAGAGGGCAATATCAAGACAAGCATGGCCTTTAAAGTCTTATCATGAGACCTAGATCATTCAATAATATAGCTCTTTCAAAATTCTTCATCATATTAGATTCCCTCAACCACTCAAGATTATGTTATTTGCATTGAATGTGAGCTACTATTATAATTTAACTTGTTATGTGTTGTGAGGTCAGACCTTGATGGCCTCCATGCTCCAAGATCTTTTATATAATGGTGGGTAAAATCATGAATGTGGGTAACACTTTTGTGATAATCGGATCTCCAAAATTCCTAGAGACCTTTTTTCAGCTGAACTAATACTTCTTTCGGCTGAAAAATGTTTCGACCAAACCTTTGAACGTCAAATTGAACGGTACCGTGACGATGCCCTCGATTTTCGTGTACAATTTTAGCCAGGAGGATTTTTTTCATCCGGTAACATCTTTTCAGCCGAAAGATATTTCAGCTAAAAGATTCGTTCCGCCGAAAACTTACTAGTGGGATGKATTTTTTCATTTGGTAACATCTTTTCRAGTGAAASATTGTTCGGCCGAAAGTTTTTTTCGTCCGAAAAAAACTTTCAACCGAAAAAGGTTTTATGTATTTCCCCCAGATCRGTGAATCCATCCTTTTMGAGTTGTCGATAGTCTGGTGTTGTTGGTCGTTGTTGTCGTTGTTGGTGTTGTTGGTGTTGTTGGTGTTGTTGTCGTTGTTGGTGATGTTGGTGTTGTTGGTGCTATCGTTGTTGGTGTTGTTGGTGCTATTGTCATTGTTGGTATTGTTGTTGTTGTCGTTGTTGGTGTTGTTGGTGCTGTCATTGTCAGTGTTGTTGTCATTGGTGTTGTTGGTGTTGTTGGTCGTTGTTATAGTTGGTGTTGTTGGTGTTGTCATTGTTGGTGTTATTAGTGTTGTTATAGTTGGTCGTTGTTGGTCTTTTTTATAGAAGGTATGTTATAGTTTTTTAAATTAGTGTAATTAGCATGTTTATGTTTTATAAATTAGTGTAAATTAGTGTAATTAACGTAATTAGCGTAATTAGCCTATTAAATAGTGAATTCATTGTGCTTAATTCACTATGCTTTTAATTCACTTTGTTTTTTAAGCACGGTGAATTAAAAGCACTATGAATTCCTATACCTAGTAAGAATAAGGAAGAGCTTTGATAACTCCTCTTCTGACTCTTTATATCTAAAATAAAAAAAAGAGTAATTAATCCTACTATTTACTAGACTGAATAACCTAAATTTCTACTATCTCCTAAACAAAAATCCTATTGTTCATACTTTTACAACAAGACAATGAATTAAGCATAGTGAATTCACTGTGCTTAATTCATTGTGCTTAAAAAGAACAATGAATTTAGTGTGCTTAATTCATTGTGCTTAAAAAGCACAGTGAATTTAGCACAATGAAACTTTCAAGGAAATGATCCCAATTCGCTAAGCTAAGTATGGTCGACAACCAAACAAGTCTTCATGCACTATTGATGCCTTAACTTAACACAATAGACAGACTCTTTATGTTATGACTCACCACCAGACTCTATATGCAACATGGGAGGGGTATTCGAGAAAATATTCCACCTCACTCAATAGTCCCCCCAACCCATAATTCTCTTGACTTGCCCCATCAAAATATCCCTAGGCATATGTTTTTTCAATATTTGGACTAGGAACCACTCTTGGAGGATTTTCCGTACCAGGTTTCCACACTCCCTCATAAGCATACTTGATTTGAGAAAAAAACTTGAATGGGCACACATTTCTTTATTTTGAAAGATCATATCATTCCTAGCTAGCCAAAGGGCCCAAAGGACTATACAAGGAGGAGCTTTATTAGCCTGGACAGATTTTGTCTTAAACCAGATATCTAGACAATCCACTACAATATGTCCCTACCATTTACCATTTACGCCTGCTAATTTAAGAGATTCCTCCCATATTGCTTTTGTAAAAGGACATGCTATCATCAAGTGAGGTAAGGTCTCATCATTACTTTTGCAGAAGATGCATCTTCATGTCCCATGACATGCTCTCTTTTTAAAATTATCCCAAGTCAATATTTTGTTTGCAAGAACTATCCAAAGGAAAACTTTTTGTTTTATAGGGGATTTTATTTTCCATACAGACTTCCACCACCACTTCCGATCATTTTCCTCCTCTACCTGAAACATTGCTTTATATCCTAACTGTGATGTGTATCTTCCTGATGAGTTGTTTTTAGACCAAACAATTACACCCTCTTCCTCTCTTAATATGATTGAACTATGTTTCAACTTTTGTACAGATAGAGTCCAACATTTTGCTTCCTCCCCTTGCAAGCCTATCCTATTTTCTTCCTTCCAACCCTAATTCCAGATAGAAATATTGCTAGGGTCTACTGCCTCTGCCAAATAGCATAGCCTTTCAGATTAAGCACAGTGAATTCATTGTGCTTAATTCACTATGTTGTATATAATATACTCTTTTCTAATTCATTGTGCTTAAAAAGCACAGTGAATTCATCACGGTGAATTCAAATTGTACATGTAAATCTATTTGCCAAAGACTGATGTAAATCTAGTGTGCATGGAAAAGAGATTGATGTATCCTTGTTTCCCAAAACCAATTTCACAAGTTAGCATCAAATACAAATTAATTATAAGTGTGTGGGTTATCAACAATCTGATTCGTGCAAAGAGAAACTAGACACCATAATATTGAAATTCTCCAAACCAATAGAAAATTTTCATTAGAGTTTAAGAAGTGTTGATTTTCAGGTGAAATATTAACCATGCATATGAAAGTGAAGGGATTAGTTCTCCATAAAACAACGAGTGTTTACCCATTCAAAATAGTGCTATAAATGAGTTAATATTAAACAAGATCATATTCTTATTTACTTCACCTATCTACACATCTAAATATAGGAATATACCATTAGATTTCATATAGGATAATATAGGTCATTGTCAATGTTTCCAACTTTAATATGAATCGTTTTAATTCTAAGTGCAAATATACTATTCTCTAGTGTGTGTATATTATATTTATGCCAAATGATTTAAATATTCTATGTGTTAAACCATGGAATCAACAAACCCTTAAATACTAGCACTTGGGAAATGAAATGTTCCAACAACAAATCGAAGTTGTTCTAGGACTTAAACCATCAATTAGGTTCTAGAATTGTATCATTTCCTAAATTACTTGAAATAACCATGAAATAGTGTGACATGAATATGTATTTAATCTTTAGAAATATGACAAACTTTAATCATTCACAATTGTGGTCTGATCATTGTGCTTAATTCATTGTGTTGTATATAATATACTCTTTTCTAATAACTGACAACATCATTTGGTGAGAACATCATGCTAATAAAATTATACAGCAATATCATATTAGTAGTGATCAAAGGACTCAGTAACAACACATCATGGACTTACTCTTCTATAAATACCCTTGTAATCACATTAGATCAGTAATCACCTGTATTACACTTAGTATATCAGCAACATGTTAGCTATTGGTATTACTTCTCCTTATTCATGTAATCATCATAGTAATCATTATTAATGAATCTGTGGTGTCAAATGCTTAGTAGTATATTTGTGCTCTTTGATTAAGCTCTACCTTATTTCCATAATCTTTGTACATGAGTTAGCTAAGTTGATCTTACTAGTACCAATAAAGAGCATAGGTAATGATACTTATTACTCATAATATGGTATATAGTGTCATCATAGTAACATAATATGGAAACTATAACATAAGCAGATAGAGTGGATTAGTACTAAGAGATTGAATAAGCATGACCTTATATTGTTACATGATAGTAAGTAATCATGTATCTTTGCTTAATCTGGTGTTATATGTAATACAATCCTATATGTTACATGTTATGTGTATTCAGTGAAGCTTATTATTACGGAAAGCATACCGTTATTAGTATAATGGAAACGGTGCTAACCTAACTAATATGGTAAATACATCTACTTATCCTTGTTAGTTATATAAGTATTCCAGTCATTACGTATATGGAGTAATGAAACCACATATGATCTACAAATCACATTGAGATTACACTAGTGACCTTTTTCTCATAAGGATATGGATAGTAATCACACCTTAATTAGGTGAAATACATAGGATAAGCTTAACTTGTTTCATAAAAGCTAGAAACATTGACCTAACTAATAATGATAAGGATCAGTTTAGGAAGCACATATACCTTATCTCTATATGTCTATGTTCTCCATGTATCTAGTCCATTCATATTGGTTGATCAAGTACAAGCTTCATTAGTTATACCTATTACTAACCTTTATTGAATCAGTCACTAAACAATGGTAATCAAAGAGAGCTTGATTGTATGACCCTTATTGAACATGATGCAATGGACTTGTACTAATCAATGAGAAAGCAACACATATAAGATCTTACTAATAATCAGGAGCTTGAATGAGTGCAATAGGTAAGGGTTTGAGTTATAGCCTATAATAATAGTGGTGATCATATTATTGATATCTACTAGTACGAATGGAGTATGTTTACCATTGTTATTCACTCTTATTGAAGTTGGTACTGTATTGGTTACATTATCTTAGTTATGTAGAAGCTCATGATCTATGTAAGATGGAGAAATCTCTAATATGGATTTACTACTCTGTTTCAATTAGGTTCAACTTGCTACTAGTGAAAGAGTGGTATTATTACCTATGATATGTATATTTTTTCTACAAAAAGGATATCGTACTATCACTGGTTTGTTAAGATCTACTCCATGTGAAGCTCTAGTCACATCGATTCCCTTTATTCCATAAGATTCCATCAATGAATCTAAGACTCAAAATGGAACAATTTAGGCTGAGGGCATATCACCTTAATAGATTCTCAGGGTGGTGGGTAGGTGTAACAACCATGTCGTTACTACAACAAAGTGATGTACAACAGTTCAATTTTTTTTTTTTAAAGTGTAGGAAAAACATCATCGACACCCCAATCACGTAAATTAGTGAAACAAATTATTCATTAATAATCAGTTACGACACAATGTCAACACCTCATCATCACCATGAACCTCGACACGCATAACGATGTATTAACACCATAATTAACAACAACCCAACATCAATGTGTTCTACCAAAATGCATACGCATAGCAGTACGAATCATAAAGCGCTCAGTCCATCCATCCTAAACATCGATTAAACATGGTGCACGAGTAAACATTCACATAAATCGTCACATATCATATCAATTTTCAATTCGCACGTGAATTCTTATGTCTACCACAATCATTCATTAATTTATACATGCAATTAATCATGTCATTTAATCACCGCATAATCCAAGGCACAAGAAGTATGAGATCTAAACCAAAATCAAAATGCGCAAGAAATCCAAAGCTAAAATCATCCTTTATTACATATCATCCATTACGAAAAATCCAACTCCGCAAAAGTCCAAGAGATAACCGTCATAATATATCAATCCATAGGTGCAAGTAATAATTAGCAACTGCTCATGATGCAAGAATGATCAACATTAACAATAACTTCAAGGTGAAATAAAAATACTGTGAAGTATCTACACAATGACATAAGTAAAGGCACAAGTAATCAACTTCATCTATTTTCCAGGCGCAAAGCTAACGTCTAAATTACTCCCACGTCGCGTGAATAATCTAGTACTGAAGTCAACCATAAGCTACATTATTCCCAGGTGCGTGCGTGATCTAAATACTAAATTAACATAAACAAACACCATTACCATGAGCGCAAATAAATCTTAGCACTTTAGGGAATCACACAACAACATTGTTACAAGCGCACAAGTGTTTCCAAAGTGTAAACCTTTATGCGTCATCAAGGCCCATTGAGCCATGCAACTAACTACTAACAATCAAGAAACAAGGTTACTTAATGGTGCTAGGTAGGTGGATCACATTACCATTCGAGTCAATCATTATCCATGGCGCAATTATGGTTATCAACTAAGTTGAGGCACAAAAAGTGATCTAAACTATTAATTTTTTGGCGCATGAGAAAAACACAAGTAAGAGAATAAATTCAAGCACTCATCCATCAACTTTATTAAGGCACAAGAGTAGATTAATTACCCAAAAATCAAGCATTCCCCACCCCCATTCTCTTAAGGCGCCATGGGATCCGCCAGTTTATCTTCAAGTCACCTTAAGTAATTTCAGCAATCTTATCTTAAGGGTGATCTAACTAGATTAAGTAGCATGTATATAACCACACCATAGCCTTCCATTACCTCTCCCTACATTACTTATTTAAGTACCATTGTTAAATTTCTCCTTCAAGTATTAATAAATTTTTGCAGTAAATTTTCATTGTAAAAAGAATAAATCGAATACACGAAGGGGGCACAGTCTACAGTAACTCCCTAACTCCAATGAAATGAAGTCAGATGACATTTAGGGATGGAATATCTCATCTCTGAAGCTACAAATTGGACTGAAATGCAATAAAATATTGATCAGTGCTACAATCATTTTTATATGGGACCACAATACATAACCCATATTACAATTTAAACAACTAAAAAAAAATCCCCAATCTGGAATCGTCAACTGAAGGAGGGAAATTACCAGATCTGCATCTTCTGCGTAGATGGTAGTGCGACCCCCTCCCCCACTCAGCATTCGTTGAGGTGATTCGTTGGGAAATTTTGTTGAGGTATAACCAGCAAAAATCGTAGGTATCTGGGTGATTCGCAGAGGAGAAAAACCACTCGTTGAGCAAGGACCATGAATTTCGTTGGGCATTGGCCCCAAAAGTCATTGGGTAAAGGAGTGAGGTGAAAAGCCTTGTGCTCTTCCCAACACTAAGACTAAGATGAGATAACGTTGTAATAATCCCAGAAAACGTTGGGAAATCTTAATAACGAAATGTTGTGTGAAAAAAATCAGAACGCGGAGCATTAAGGGAGAAGATTGTTGTATGAATCAAGGACAACACTCGACAAGATTCAAGATGGAATGTTGGAAGGAAAAAAGGAAAAATAAACACAGAGTCAGATTTGAATCGCATGGGTATCCTCCGCCCAAATCGCAGGGAATGAAAACACCAAAGCATAGATAGCAACGCAGGAAAGGAGACCATAATAATGCAAAGAAAGGAGTGGCAGCTCACGGAGAAAACAATGGAAGAAAAAAATGCAGGTTTTAACCACATCAACAAGGAAAGAAATACACGCAAAATTGCAGAGGCAACATGCTCTGATGCTGAGCGATTTTTTTTTTTCTTTTTTTTCAACGCAAGGGTTTCACCACCTCAAGAAAGAAAGAAATACAAGAAATTGCAGAGGGTAACGAGGGAATAAACGCCCATGAGAGAATTCCTTGTTGGGTAGAGAAATTATCCTACACTTATTATCCATGCATAGGAAAGCAGGGCATTTGAATCTAAATCTTTAACATCAGAGTGAAAGACAGTTGATTCTGCTCCTAGCAGACTGCTCAGGCACGGACTAATAACTTAAAGGATAAGGGAACTGAAGATAAAAACACAATTTCCTTGTATTAAAAACCAGAAAAACACAAAGTAAAATAAAATAATGGCTCGAGAAGAAAAATGCAGTCTTCCTCAGTAATAATACAAACGCAGTAATAATCCCAACCAGAACCAGAAACTACAATAAAACATAGTAATAAAACAAAGCTCAGAACAGAAATTTAGTGACCCTTTTGCAATTTCACACGGCGCACTATCGCCCAGATAAAAATCCATATGCATAACTAAACAAGTCTTTTTCTTTTAACAGCATCTACGCAAGCGAGCTTTCGACAATAAAGAAATGCATGAACAAGAAATTGAGCTATTATTCAATACAAATTATGTATATGTGTACCATAGTCAAATGTGAAGAACCGGAAGTGATTGTCCTGCGCTCGTGCTCCATCCAACTCTGACTTGCCGACCAATGAGACCTCACCCATACCTCCTGGCCAACACTAGGGGTACTCTTCTTCCCCCTGATCCCCCCGAGCTGCAAAGGGGCCACGCACACAATACCAGATATTGCTAGCACCCAGCTTGCCTCGCAAGGTCAAGCTACCACTCGTTACCCGAGCTGGGTATCCCAACTCCCACAAGAGAAAGTTCAGCCAAGATGAATTTCGACAACGTAACATTACGCAAGCTAGATTTGATCCCCTCTCCTCCTCCTCCATCCTTTTTATAGATTTTTCTTAGTCATTAGTTTCCCAAAACCCTCATTAGCTTCATTTTTCATTTAATTAATTTCGAAAAACCTACCCCGTACACTTGTTGCCTGATCCCCTAGTTGCACCAGAAAATAAATTTATTAATTAATTAAATTTGTCTATTTCCCTCACCCACCTAAAAGCGTTCCTAAAAACGCTCCTCGGTGTCTCAATATTCCCTTACAATTCTTAAATGACTTACGCCTTACTTAATTCCTAGTTGAGTTCATAAATAGAAAGTTCCAAAGGCTACATTCCTTACTAAGTTAGGCATTCCCCTTTTTTCTTTTAAGTTTCCCCTTTTCTTTAAGTTTCCCCTTTTCCTTAGGTTTCCCCCTTCTCTTTAAGTTTCCCTTTTTCTTAAAGTTTCCCCTTTTTATAACTAAGTTCAGAATTAGCAGGTTTAGAAAAAAACTACCAAATACCCCTTTTATTAATTAAACCTTTATTAAAATTTCCACTTTAATTATTAATGCTTGAATTTTCTTTACCCCCTTATTGTTACATGTCTAATTAGTTTTTTTTGTTCAAAGGTTCTACTCAGACCTGGGTTTTCAATTCCTAGGATTGGCGACAGTTTCTAAGGGAAATTTTTTTATTAAATTTTACTTATCACATCATTCATTTTAAGGCTGACCAGGTCCTAAGGAGGCATAGTTTTCTAGGCATTAGGTTTATTAACTTATCATAGTTAAAATTGCGACATGCCCTTCAGGATGCACCACGTGCTCCAAGGGTGCCACTCACCTCTTTCTTTTTTATTCACGCGACGTGCCCTTCAAGACACACTACGTTCTCCAAGGGTGCCACTCGCCTCTTAACTAAATTTGGTAGAAGTCAAACCCCTGGAGTCAATACTCTGTCAGGTGATCTTGTGTGAGACTAAGGGCCTCTAAGGAATAAGGACCCTATCTTTTTGCACACCCCTTAGAATCATCGTGAGCGACTGTCACAGTCTGCCCTCATGGCATCGCAGGTCTCTCAAACTAGGTAATCGTTAACCTACAGTTCAAGCCACAGTGGGAGTGCTAGTAGGTTGTTGCAGGGTTGTTGTCACACCTCTCCCTCAATATCTCTGGTTGTCGTGCGTGACCCCTTTACTCCAAATGTGATTTTGGTCGGCAAGATATCGTCAACTTGCATCCATCAATGAATCATGTCAGCAATAACAATCAACATCATAATATCTAATCATATGTACATATGTCACATCAACAACATTCAAACCCTAATAGTCCACTTCGTGACTCGATCCGAAGTCCCGGGAGTTTCATCGATGCCTCGGCATCATCAATGTTCAGAGGCCTACACACTTAGGAGAACCCATTCAATAGCACCTATATATGTAAATACAACAAAATAACATATCATCAAATCCACAATATCTCATAATCATAATCAAAACAACCAATAGTATAATGACCCGGATCACTTGCACGCAAGTGTCCTCAAAGAATAAGTTTGGTCAGTGTGCGCAAGAGTGGGATGTTACATACACCCCCTCTTGTTTTAAACTTTGTCCTAAAGTTTCATAGTATGTAAGTGTCGAATAAAGTGTATCACGGTATCATATATCTAACCATCAAACAAAAATGGGAATTGTTGACACATATCATATGTGTCCTCCTAGGTCATCGAGTGTGGACTATAGTTGTCCCACTGGACCTTGACCTGATCTATTGTTTGACATTGTATCCATAGAATGTGATGGTCCAGGATGTGGATTGGCTCCGTCGTGAGATAACCCTCATCCAATACCTGTAAGGAACTCATGTCAATAACATGTGAAGGATCACTAACATAATGTCTCAAAACAGATACATGAAAAACATCGTGCATACCCCTCAAAGAATCAGGCAAGGATAGTCGATAGGCCACGGGCCCCTTCTTTTCCATAATCTCAAAGGGCCCCACAAACCGAGGAGATAGTTTAGCACCCTTTCCAAACTTGATCGAACTTTTATGCGATTTCACCTACAAGAAGACTCGATCGCTTACTTCATAACTATGATCGACACGATGTGCATCAGCATAACCCTTCTGTCGATCCTGCGCTTCCTTGATCCTTTGTCTTATGGTTTGAATTTTATCTTCCATTTCTTGGATCTCTTATGGTCCCACCAGGACCCTATCCTCAATTCGATCCCAACTCAAAGACGTCTGACATGGTCTCCCGTAAAGAAACTCAAAAGGTGCCATCTTAATGGTGCTTTGATAACTGTTGTTATATGAAAATTCTACCAGTGGAAAGAATTCTTCCCAATTCTTATGTTGTTCCATCGCGTACATACGCAAGATATCCTCCAAGATTTGGTTTGTTCGCTCGGTCTACCCATCAGTCTCTAGGTGATACACAATACTAAAGTTTAAGTTGGGTTCCCAAGGCCTCTTAGAAACTAGTCCAAAATCGTCTTGTAAACACCGATCCTCTATCGGATATAATCGTCTTGTAAACACCGATCCTCTATTGGATATAATCCTCTTAGGCACACCATGTAGCCTCACAATATCACTGATGAAAACTCTAGCTAAGTCAGGTTCCTGATACTTCGTACGCACAGGAACAAAATGAGCACTCTTCTTCAGAGTGTCGACTACCGCAAAAATCGAGTCGTGTCTCCTTGTCGTCAGTGGCAATCCAACAATGAAATCCATCGAAATGACCTCCCATTTGGATTCTGGAATAGCATGCGGCTATAGTAATCATGTCGGGTGTTTATGTTCAGCCTTCACCTACTTACATTCTAGACATCTTGCCACGTAGTTGACTATGTATGCCTGCATTCCTTTCCAGAAGAATAAGGGTTTAAGGTCTACCCTCATCTTTGTGACTCCAGGATGAGCCATGTACACTGCTTTATGAGCCTCGTTTAGGATCAAACTCTTCAAATCATCGTTGGGTGGTACCTAAATTCAATTTTTAAATATCAATAATCCATCATCGTCCAACGTAAATCTTTCAAATATTGGTACCATCGTTTTGTTTTGTCCGATAAAATCCTTGACCTCTTTGTAACAGTCATCATCGTGTTGTAAAGTTAGGATATTTTCACATAGATTCGTTTGAAGAGGCATCACCAAAAATATGTGTGGTCTTTGACTCAACACATCTGCCACTCTGTTCACTGTTCCTTTTATGTAAGTAATCTCGAAATTGTGCTCGCTAAGCAACTCTGACCAATGTCATTATCGCACGTTCAAGTCGCTTTGCGTAAAGATGTGTTTTAGTCCACAGTGGTCCGTTTTTAGTTCAAATTTTCATCCAATTAGGTAATGTATCCAAACTCTCAAGGCATATACAATGGCTAACAAATCCAAATCATGCATCACATAGTTCTCCTCATGCCTTCTCAACTTTCTCGAGATGTAAGCGACCACTCTACCGTCTTGCATCAAGACTCCTCCTAATCCTTCCTTGGATGTGTTAGTGCATACCAAGATGTCTGCATCCATGTCAGGGACCCTTAGTATTGGTGTTGTCGTTAATATCTCTTTGAGCCTCTGAAATGCCTCCATGCATTTCTCGGTCCAAACAAACTTCTTGTTCTTATTTTGTAATTATGTGATCGGATTTGCTATATTCGAAAAACCCTCGATGAACCATCGATAGTATCCCACTAAACCCATGAAGCTACACACTTCTAGGAAATTTGTCGACACATGCCATTCCATAATATCCTCCACCTTTGCTGGATCCACAGCGATACCTTCGTCGAAGATGACATGCCCTAAGTAGTGAATCTTCGATTGATAAAACAAGCATTTAGACAAATTCCCATACATTTTTTCTCTCGTAGACACTGTAGTACCATGTGCAAGTGCTCGTCGTGCTCCTCTGTCATCCGAGAGTAAATCAAAATATCGTCAATGAATACTTGGATGAATTTGTCCAAGTATTCACGGAACACCCCGTTCATCAAACTCATAAATACCCCTGGGGCGTTCGTCGATCCAAATGGTAACACGATAAACTCGTAATGTCCAAACCTCGTCTTAAAGGCAGTCTTAGAGATTTTTTCCTCCTTGATTTGTAACTGGTGATACCCTGATCTCAAGTCGATCTTTGAAAACACAGTCGCACCCTTCATCTGATCAAACAAATCGTCAATCCTTGGCAACAAATATTGATTCTTGATTGTTGCCTTGTTTAATTGACGGTAGTCAATACAGAGTCTCCATGACCCATCCTTCTTCCGTATGAATATAACAAGCGCACCCCACTGTGACACACTTGGACGTATAAGTCCTAGGTCTAGCAACTCCTTTAGTTGCATTTTCAACTCCTGTAACTTTGGGGTCGACATCCGATAAGGCGTTCTTGCTATTGTTTCAGTCCCTGGTTTTACGTCTATGGTAAATTCCAATTCCCTCTTAGGAAGCATCCCAGGTAACTCCTCATGGAAGACGTTTGCAAACTCTCGCACCACCGGAAGGTTTTTTGCTACTCCCTTCTAGTTTAACGCAAGGATCACATAAAGCTTACATCCCTTGTTCATGCTCTTCCGTAGCTGCAAGGAAGAGATGAACCTCGGGGAAACTCCCTGGTTCTGACCTACAATCATGCGTCTCTATCCCTCATCATCTACCAAGATCAATCGTTTCGTCTTACAGTTGAGTATCGCCTCATGCGATTCCAACCAGTCCATATTGATCACGACATCATAATATCCCAAGATCATGACATGCAGGTTGGCCCTGGTGAAAAACTCTCCCAAGTTAAGGCTACAGACCGTAACCTTTCCTCCAAACTTTTGTTTGGCTCCCAAATCCATTACTACAAATCTAAACTCGTCTTGTTTGACTGCCTTTACCTTAATTCTTTTTAGCGCTGCACTAGAAATAAAACTCTCTGTAGCACCTAGATCTATCAAAATGCTAAGGGTTTGGTTAGTGACAGTACCTAACGTCTCTAGCACAGTCAACTGGTGCTCTGCCTAGAGGTTATTCACTGCTGCATGAATCAGATGGGCCTTGCCCAAATCTCCCATAGTAGTGGGTCAAGTTGATCCATACAATTTGGTCCTCTCCACTGGGTAGTCACGCTGGTAATGTGGCTCTCCACATGTCTAGCACCCTTTCTTCGGTCCAGTACTCCTGGTACCTGAAGTAGAAGTTGACGGCCCACCGGCCTGGAACACTGGTATGTTCTATTGCACAAGCCTAAATTTTTATTGTTGCGGTCGACGTTGTTGTTGGTGTTGTGGTCCTCTGTAAGGATTCCATTGTTGAGGTGTCATTTGTCGTGGTGTAGTGTATGTGGATCCTCTCTGAGTGCCTCACAATCCTGGTGAATATCTAGCTAGTGCCTGATGCTTCAGCGCACCATATGACACATGTCCCACTGGTCTCATTGGAGTCCTGCTCTGACCCCCACTAATAAGCTCCTCCTCTGCTATGAGGTCCTTCTGAATAGCATCGTGAAAGGTTTGAGGCATCAGAATCCTCACTTTTTCACATGTGCTGACATTAAGGCCGAACACGAACTTGTTGACCTTAATTTTCTTGGTATTCAGGTGCGGAGCATACTGAAACAGCTCAAAGAAGCGGGCCTCATACTCGAGCAACATACGGCCGCCCTGTCTCAAGGCGTTGAACTCATTGAGCTAACGCTCAATGAATTCCTCAGACAGATACCTCTCTCGGAACCATTCCTCGAACACTTCCCATGATACGTCTTTGATGGCCATGTTCAATTGTGGCAGGAGCGTCTTCCACCAAAGAAGAGCTCTCCCCTTCATTTGAAAGACCGCCATGCAGACCTTCATGTTGGATGTATAGTCACGAAGTGCAAAGCACATTGCCATATTCTCCAACCATGCCTCGATGGCTGCGCCATCCGGGGCACCCAAGAACTTGGGAAACTTGACCTTCTCAAGTTCGCGGTGAATTCTACCAGTACCAACCAGGGCGCGCGGTGGACCCTCAGGAGGTGTCGGTGCCTTGGCCTCATCTCTATCCAAATGGTTGATCAGTGCCGCATACATCCTCTGGAAGGACCTTATCAGCCCAACCACATCACCCGCAGCTATATGTTCCTACCCGACCACCTATTTGTCTCCCTGAGGGTTAGACCCCTCAGGAGTGGATGCTACCGGGGGCGTCATGCCTCCTTCCCTAGCACCCTATCATCTGCCTCTGTGGCTTCCTCTAACCATGATTACCGGACAAATACAAATCAATTTAATTAGCGACATCATAATCAATTATCTAATCAATGGAAGTTGTAGTGATCCCAAGTCACGGGTCAAACCTGCTCCGATACCATATGTAACAGCCCTGTCGTTACTACAACAAAGTGACGTACAACAGTTCAATTTTTTTTTTAAAGCAGTGTAGGAAAAACATCATAATAAGGAAACATCATCGACACCCCAATCACGTAAATTAGTGAAACAAATTATTCATTAATAATCAGTTACGACACAATGTCGACACCTCATCATCACCTCGAACCCCGACACGCATAACAATTTATTAACACCATAATTAAAAACAACCCAACATCATTGCGTTCTACCAAAATGCCTTTGCATAGCACTACGAATAATAAAGCGCTCAATCCATCCATCCTAAACATTGATTAAACATGGCGCACAAGTAAACATTCGCATAACTTGTCATATATCATATCAATTTTCAATTTGCGTGAGAATTCTTATGTCTACCACAATCATTTGTTAATCTATACATGCAATTAATCTAGTCATGTAATTACCACATAATCCAAGGTGCGACAAGTTTAAGATCTAAACCAAAACTGAAATGCACAAGATATCCAAAGCTAAAATCATCCTTTATTACACATCATCCATTGTGAAAATCCAACTCTGCAAAATTCCAAGAGCTAACCGTCATAATACATTAATCCATAGGTGCAAGTAATAATTAGCAACTACTCATGATACAAGAATGATCAATGTTAACAATAACTTCAAGGTGCAATAAAAATAATACGAAGCATCTACACATTGACATAAGTAAAGGCACAAGTAATCAACTTCATCTATTTTCCAGCGCAAGGCTAACGTCTAAATTACTCCTGTGGCACGTGAATAATCCGGTACTAAAGTCAACTATAAGCTACATTATTCCCAGGCGTGCACGTGATCTAAATACTAAATTAACATAAACCAACACCATTACCATGCGCGCAAATAAATCTAATAACTTTAGGGAATCACACAACAACATTGTTACAAGCACACAAGTGTTTCCAAAGCATAAACCTTTATGCGTCATCAAGGCCCATTGAGCCACACAACTAACTACTAACAATCAAGAAACAAGGTTACTTAATGGCGCTAGGTAGGTGGATCACATTACCATTCGAGTCAATCATTATCCCTGGCACAATTATGGTTATCAACTAAGTTGAGGCACAAAAGGTGATCTAAACTATTAATTTTTGGGCGCATGAGAAAAACACAAGCAAGAGAATAAATTCAATCACTCATCCGTCAACTTTATTAAGGCACGCG